>JARHVA010000078.1:3292500-3505000 GCA_037957365.1 Torreya grandis
ATGGTAGTGTCTTCATCATACTCTTCCATGGATCCAATTTTTAATGGTTTTAATCTAATACCCTTTCCTTCCAACTAGGCATTGTTCTTTACAATAATAAATTGGAATCTATCTCTAATGGAAGTGGATTCCTTTACTAACCATTGAATTGGACAAAAAGGAGTTGAATCAACCTGATTACTCTCACATAATGGATCCAATGTATTCCTAACATCTGTCAATTCTTTAGGAATGTCAGCCAATTTCAAATTAACAATTTGATCTACACTGAGACAACAAAAATTTGGCTTTCTCACATCTTCCTCTATTCTACACTATACCCAAATGTCTTCTATTCTGTGTACATGAGTTTAGTTCCATTTGATCTTTTATTTCATCTTCTTTTAGTCAAAGTCTTCCCTAATCTTGAATCTCTTAAGAGTGATCCATTGTAATTTAGTTTCGATTGTCTTAGCCTTTAGGGTGGTAGAAACTATATGCTGACCAATGTTGATTAGAAACATGAAACTAGGCTTATGGGAATTTGATTATTTATTATCCACACTAATAATTTATTGACACATCTCCATTAGAATCAACTTATCACTCATTTATATGGGCATCATATAAGGTTTTTTATCAAACCCTCTTACCTTGATGTAGGTGAAAGTTGGGAATTGTAAGAAAATGAAACCAACCTTATTGACTTGTGCCCATGTTGCATATGAAATTATTTTATTCTCAAGTTATTTATAAAAAATAAAAATTTACCTATAAAATAAGGCATCATTCACCCTTCTCTAGTGTTTTATGCTCTCCTTCAGAGTCAATTGGGGTTAGTACTTGTACACAAGAACTTGCCTTCTATCACTAACCCTAGTTAAACCTAGAAAGGATTTCATGCTAGCTATAATGTATACCAAATAGGAAGTCATGAAGACCTTTAGAGAAGAGGTCACCTCAGAGAGTTAGTGACATATGGAATCACTGATATGTTTTCCCTATAAGATCTGTTATTTGCCCCTCTTGATGACCTAGATGTGATGATACATCAATTCTTGGAAAATGTTTGACATGGGAAGCACCTTAACTCTACATAGGAGAGTGATTAAATCCCATATTTCCTCCAAGAACTCATTATGATAAAGGTTTTTGGGCCACCTAGCAATGGAATTATGAAGAGTCCTAAGCCATTTAGATTTGATGTGCCTTTTGCATTTGTCATAATTCTTATCATAATGCTCCTAAACTGAGTTTATAGATATATCTAAATATTATTAAATATAAAAGAGATGGAAGATTTTATCAAAATAATCCTCATCAAACTAGATGACCACTTTTCCATCTACATCCTTAACTGATCTGATCTAATTGTCAAAATGATTAGTAGTTATCAAGATGAACTCTGAATCTTGTGCAGATATAAGGAATGTAGTTGCCAAATGAATTTTTCTATTTATGATAGCTTGTACATGAGGGGTAATGGGTTCCTTATTTAGCCTTTGTAATAACTCTATCATGTCAACATGACCAATTTCTATGTCCCTAATCTAGTCCACATTAGATTCAACACTAGACATTGGGACTACTCCTTAAAATTTGTATTTCATTATTCCCTTGGTAGGAGAAATATCTAACATTGGTCAAATAACTGCATGAGTTTGTTCAAAGTTTCTTAGAGTTAGTATGTTTTTCATTTAGCAGGGAGAATCTAGAGGTGGATAAAAACTACACTTGTGCATGGGGGAGGTAAAACACCATGTGTAGTTTAAATAATTTTCTCCAGACTGCACACAGTTTGAATAGTTTAGTTTTGTGCAATCTAGAGAAAATTATCTAAACTACATCAGATGATAAGGATGTAATCTCAATAAATTTCTCTAGATTTCATTGGGTTAATGGTCTAGTACAAGGGTGTAAGGTTGGTGTAGGTTGGAGAAAAATCTCTGACTTACACCAAAGCTTGGGGAAAAGGTGCACTTCAAAGAATTTTCTCTAAAGTACATCGATGGGGAAGTTATGACAAAGGTGTATTTCAAAGAAAAATCTTTGATGTACGCCTAGGTTAAGATGTGAGGGAAAGGGTGCACCTCAGATAATTTTCCCTGAAATGCACCTAGACTTGGGAATGGGTAGGATTTGAAAGTGAGTTTAAATACTCACAAAAAGACACTTGGAATTTAAAGACCCAAGGTACGGTTCACCAAGGACATGAGGCAAAGTTTTTGAATGGGTTTTCAAAACATGAGAAGGGATTCAAAATAGTAGTTTGAAAAACATAGGTCATGAGGGGATTCATCAAGAAATAAAGAATAGGGTTTTAAAATAAATGAGAATAATACAACAAAACATAGAAATCTTGGGGAAAAAAGGAAGAAAGGACTAAAATAAAACAAAAATTACCTAAAATATACATCAAATGAAAAACCATGGGCGATTTGAAGCAATCAAGCATGGAAATTGTGAAGCAAGATGCAATCTAGCATGAAAATAATGAAGGGAGGGTGCATACAGGTGAAAAAATAGTGATGAGAGAGAAAAGTAACAAATAATGGTAAAAATAAATTACTCGCATATATATATATATATATATATATATATATATATATATATTTGGTAATTAATTTCATTAATTACCACATGGTGGTGGCCCTGTTTGCAAGGGCGAAGAATTTCTCTGGCCCTACATGTGTAGTGGTAGAAAAATTCTCTGCTCCTACATGTTGGGGTGTATTCTAAATAAAATTCTATAGATTACATAGTTTGATCTTGGTGTAATCTGAAGAAAAACCTTTGGATTGCATAGGTAAAAAACTCTCTCAAAAATATTAACATTTTGGTGAAAAATCATGCATGAGGACAATTGGTTTGCCTTGTTTTGCATGCTTAGAGATCATGGGCTATGAAATGAAAAAGTTTTGTAGGGGTTATCCCATGAATTGAGCCTGATAAATTCAAGGATAAAAAATATAATATAGAAGGAAGAGTTAATATTAGTAGAACATGAAAGGTCTAAAGAGGTAAACTAATGTGTAGATCATTTTGATTTTGCTAATATACATAAAAACTTGCAGAAAGTGGATGAAGAAATGCCTAAAGAAGAGGACAATGCTATTGGTATAGCCTCTAGGGTGTTGATTGTAGGGAATAAGGATTTGGTATAACAAAATTAAGAATATAGGCAAGAATTCAACCTAAGAATTCTATTGAAACCCAAGGATAACATGACAAGTCATGGCACAATCAAGTTTTCTCATGTGAGTATATGAACTAAATGATTATAATCTTGTCTAAGCATTTGATCATGATTTATACTAGTGAATATATATAAGGTTTTGTGGATAAAGTGAGTTTTTTGAGGAATATTTTAGGTCCAATAAAATCAATAAGTTGAATCACAAAATAGTGATCAAGAATTTAAGAGTCAAGAGGATGAGACATGGGTAGAAGTTGTGAAGGAAGATAATGAAATAGGGGAGCTATACAAATACCCATTGAAGATGGAGGAATAATGCACCAATGAGTATGATCATTAGGTTAATAATATAAAAAAATGTGAATCATGCAAGGAACAAGAAGAAGTGGCATGCAAGGAACAAGAAAAAGTGGCATATAAATATATGAGAGAATGTTAAGACACCTGCACAAAAAGTTTAACAATAAGCCAACAAAGAATTTGAAATTTTTTAAAATATGGTAGGATGAAATAAACCTTAAAATAATTCTCAATATAGAAAGGTAAATGTTTTCTTTAACCCCATTATGTTATGTGTAGGTATATCCATCAAGATTTTGAGCAAGCAGAGGCCTTAATGTGGGGCCCAAGTGCATGTACAAATTTATGAGACAAGTAGAAGGAGATCAAAAAGGAGGATTAATCAAGTAAATCAATAAGGGAATATAATAATTGGTAATTTTATTACTTAAAAATTATATGCCTCCCAATCAGTAGGTGTTCTCTATCCCATTTGATCTAGAATTGATTTATGGACATGATGCATTTCTGATTGCATACATTCTGGTGAACCTAACCTGAATCAAACCCTTAGAATATTTATTTCATTTATATTTATCATTATTTTTATCATATATTTATTATGTTGGATCAACCTTTTCAACCCAATTATTTATCTTTATGCACAAGTTTTCAAGAACATGTAACTGGCTCGACTAGCTCAACCCAATACAAGTTTTAAAACTTGTAGAATTTTATTTAGATAATTGGATCGACCAGATTGACCCAGTGCAAGTTTTTTAGGTTTTTATACTTCCAGTGTAGCCTATTAAGTTGACCAGGTTGATCTAATGCATTTTTAACACTTTTTTTAGTAAGTTCCCGTATTGCTTGATCGACTAAATTGACCCAATTTGTAGGTTTTTGATAGTTTTCTCCAAGGTTCTTGATCAAAAATCTTCTCCTTTTCATCTCTACACCATTTATGTTAGTTTTTAGTCCTATATATCTTTCTATTTTATTACTTTCCTTTAATAATTTGTGGTCTTTAAAATTTCCCTTGCACAGTCAACTAGGTCGACCCTATAAACCTAGTTTTGTGTTCTATGTGTAGTATGAAACAACTAGGTCGACCTAGTTGACCTAGTAGGTTTTATATACCTTATTTTTAGAAATAAAAGTTTTACCCTATTTTTTATGACTATCCATATAGTTTTTGAACTATACGTTGTTTCAAATTTGAAATTAACCATATATGTTAATCACATCTTTCTTTTCAGTTGTTTGCATGCTTAGAATAGTTCACATAGTATAATTAGGGGATTTTCAATTAATAATTCAATTTCACTATTTATATTATTTTACACATATAAAAATCACATAAACATCAAAAATAATTTACAAATTTGACTACCTAGGCCAACCTACTTGGATTTCATCACCAAGGGGGAAGCCAACTTGATGCTTTGATCATATAGAGCATAGTTAATGGTATATTTGGCTAATAACCCATTAAAATTATTTATATAGTGTATTAATTAAGGTGGTAGGATCCAATATGAATCTTGTATCATTACCACTATAGTCCCTTTCATCCCAAACTACCTAAAACCATCCATGGATTGTTATCTAGTACTTTGCTTATACCTAACTTCTTTTCACATTAAAAAAGCATTCTTAATAATCTAATAAATATTCTAGGTTGACCAATTATCTATATTTAATTTTAAATTTATTTTCTTTATCTTTGATCAATTTTTTGTGCAAAATATTTCATTATCTAGTGTTAGTATAAGATTTTGTTTTATGTGCATCAATTAGATTGGCTAGCGTTAGTCAAATTGACTATTTATTTCCCTTTAGAACTTATTACTTTTCATTACTTAAAAATTATCTTATTTCAATTCACAAATTTCTATAAAATTTATCATCTTACCTATGTCATTATTAATCCAACACATTATATGGTTTTCAAAATGGATGAGTAGAAGTAAAGATATAGGCAAAACATGTCAGCCATGTTGACCTAGTATATTTTTCAACCTCTTTACACTATACTAGGTCAACCTGGTCAACCCTATACTATATGTAGCCATTTTACCTTTTCTAACAACCCTTGTTCATTATAGTGGATCATCTTGGTTGACCCTATATATTCCTATAGTCCTTATTTTTGTATGAAGTCAACTCAGTCGATCCTGTACTATTTTCTATCACTTTTTGTTCTCCTTGCATGGTTATCTAGTATTGTTTCATCATGATGACATATTTTAATCCTTCCCTTAGTCAATAAAATTTCATTATTAATGACTTAGATAGTAACCTCACTTATTTCATTACCTCTGATGAAACTATCCAATTTATTCCTTCCCCTTCTCCTAAGCCTAAACCACTCACTACACAGTGCAATGTAGTTGATCTCCTTCGTCCTAATTCTCTTCCCAATACCAATGTTATGAATATTTCACCAAATAATAAAAATAAAATTGATAATATATATTGTTCCAAAATATTCAAAAACCTTTATGATAATACTATTTACACTTCTCACAAGAATGGTGGCCTTACCAGGCTTCCTTCTTCTTCTACTACACTTAAGATAATTAACACCAATGTTAGGAATCTTCCACCTACAAAGAATCTTCCTCCCACCAGCACTAAGAATATTATTCCTATCAAAATTAATACCCCTCCCTCAAACCCACATATTAATACAACTCAACTTCTTTCCCAAGTCATTAAAAAAATGAACATCATAGAAATAACCAATCAATCTCAAATGATGAACATGCAACAACATTTATGCAACATGATTAATCAACCACCTCAAGTGATCATGTCTCACCCAAATCAAAATTATGTCCCTTATCCTCTTATATATTCCAATGGGAATATCATCCCTCAACCTCTAATTAATAACAAAATTCTTCAACATATTCAAAAAGAACCTTTAGCCCCATTTAATGCATTTATAGATATTGATAACATTTCTCCAACTATCACATATAATAGGACTAAGGATCTTACTATATTTCTTAAGTATTTTGGTAATTTTTATAATGAATGGGTCCAAACTAACACATTTTCTACCACCAGGATCTTAGTCAAAACCTTTATTGGTGATGCACTTGAATGGTACAACCAACTTTCTATACATTCCATCTCACAACTAGAAGATTTAATCAATGCTCTAGTAAAATAATTTTAACATAATGATATTCTTGAAAATTACCTTAGCTATTTCATTAATACCAAACAACATCCTAATGAATCATATCATAATTTCATCAAATGATGGAAGTCCCTTGCTCATAAAGTGGACCATAGCATGAATAATGACACTCTTTTAAAACTATTTGTCACTGCTCTTAAACCTCCTCTTCAATACAAGGTTCAAATATTTTCACCTAAAACTTTAGAAGAATCCTTATACTAAGAAAAAAGTTAAGACTTTATTATGACTCAATTTAAACCATCTCAAACAACTACTAAATCATCTTTACAATTTTCTTCTCATACCATTGATTCATCCAAGTCTCCCCAAACTCAAAATGAACCATCTAATTCAACCAATTTTAACCCAACCCACCCTCCCTTGAGTCTAGAACAAATTCAATATAAATTTTCACCCTCTAAACCCATGAAATTTGATCCTTCCAAACCTCCTCCTAAATATTATAATCTAGATAAAGTTTGTTGGTGGCATGCTACTATAGGTCATTCTCATGAGTCTTGTCATGATCTTCACCATTTTCTTATTTCTTCTTTTCTTGGTCCACATTTCAAACATGATAATCTCACAAAACAATGTTATCAATATTATATTCAAGATTCTCAAATTTAATCTCATGAACCACAATCACATCAACATCAACTACCTAATAAACAACAACACTCATACCATACCTATACCTCATCTGCTAATTTTATTCAAACCGTAGTTGATCGTTCTTCCTACACCAATAAGGAAAGGATAGCTCACATGAACAAATTTAAACATATTGTGGTATCCATTGAACCTCAACCTCTTAGATCATATGAACTATTATATTACCTAATTCAAATGCCTGCTCCACATCATATCATACATGGTTCCTTTACCTCCTTTATTTTTGATACCTCTCCTACATATCATATGTCACATTCAACCCCCTTAAAATATAACAAACTAACACACTTACCTATATCCAAATGCACCTACCAACCCAATACAAGTCATTCTAATATTTCAATATTACCTCCTTCCAACTCACATGTTGGGGTATCTTGTGATGCCCATCCACATATCCATTCAGACTTTGGGGAATTTTACAATGCCCATACCTACATCCACTTACCCATTGGGGCATATTGTGATTCCTACTCTTATTCTAAAATGCACCATAATAAACATATTCATGTTTAAAAAACATTATAAGGCTTATAGACTTGTCTTTCACATGCTCATCTTTGATGCAGATGTTAACATAGATTTTAGTTGTTCTTTTTGTCTCATGTTTCTTTGTTTTTGTGCATTTTTTTTACTTCCTTTACTTTCATTTTAATAGCATAGTTATTTTCCTTTACATTCTTTAGTTTTTATTACACATCACATTTGGCATTTTATTTCATTTTTTCCCTTATATATTTCTTTTATTCTTTGTCTTTTTACGTCATTCTTTGCCTTAGTAGCTTTAGGATCATTTTGTCCCTTTCTTTAGCATTTACCTCTTATTGTACCATAATCTTCTTTTTCTTTTGTCATTTCTCTTTTGGCACCCTTGTGGGTTTATATTTTGTGAGTTGCTTTGTAAGACCATGGATAGGACTCGACATTCCTCACAAAACCACCATCTTTTACTTTTCTCATAATTACCTTGCTACTTGATAATGTTGTTTTGGCATCTTTTGGTTTTTTCTTTTGTGAGTTTCTTTATAAGACCATAGATAGGACCCAACATCCATCACAAAACCACCATATTTTGTTTGTTTTTTGCTTATCTTTTTAGCATCTTCATGGATTTCTCTTTTATGAAGTTTCAAGGTAAGACTATAGATATGACCCTACCCTCATAAAATTGCAATCTTTTCTTATTCTTGATTCATGTTCTTAAAATTTAGCTTTTGATTCTTTTGTTAGATGAAGTCTACATACTAATCTATGTTATCATGTTTTCCTCCATTTCCCTCATTCTTATGATAAGGCATCACACTTTACTATCATTTTATCACTCTTTTTTCCATTTTCACTTTTTTTGTGATTTGAAGTAATTCAAATTTGTTCCATGTGACACTCCTCTTGATTTCCCCTTTCTTTCATCTTTGTATTGGATAAAACAAGGTCAAAGTCAAGATATAACTTTTATTTCACTTAGATTTATGAGACTCTTAGACCCCATGCTCTTTGATGTTTCTCTCTCTTAGAAACCTTGTCCCAAGTTTTCAAATGAAATTCATATTTAGCACCCATGTTTGGTTTTCCAAATCCATATGGAGGAGGAATAGAAATAGCCATTAAGAAATTTAAAAGCCAAATAATTTGAAACAAAGGGTAATTATATCTAAAAGGAAATATAAATTTTTTTAAAAGTTAAAATCACACCAAAAGACATGATTATAAGCACATCTCCTATCTCTAATTTAAGCTCAAACTCCACAATTGACTTCACATAGAGTCAAAGTACTTTGGGGTATGGTAAGCCAGTATATTAGAATAGGGGATTTAAAAAAAAACTTTATGGCGATACCTAATTTCTCATGTAAGTACCTAATCTTCATAGTAGATTGATGGCTTTGTAAGGGGTAATAAATAATGGGAAACACGTTATGGGGATGTAGGTTCATTTTAATTTTCATGCATGTAGCCTTCATGGGATGATTTATATACTCTATTTATTTACCCACAACTTGTGTTGATAAAAGAAGTTCTTCATATTCCTTAAGGTCAAAAGTCATCTTATTTTGATAAACCTAATTTGAGTGTCTTGACTTTGATAAAGAGTTCTCTCTACCTTGGTTTTTTCTTCATTCTCCCCTCCACCCATTTCATTCCCCCCCTTGACATGCAAATTGTGATTCTAAATCTATTTTCCCTATTCTTTAATTACCTCTTCTTCATCTCTTAAAAACATGCTAGCACTACTTTGTTTCAGTTTTAGCTATCTTTCAATTCAAAATAACATGTTTGAGTAACTATGGACCATTATTTTCTTCCATTTATTATATTATCATTATGTCACGGAAAGCTGAGTTCACACCCATTTACAATTATTACATGTTCCTCTTTGTGTATGCCTTCTTCATGTTTTTCTCAAATCATGTTTACATTTCATTTGACATTCTTTCATATTTTTCTTTATGTTTTTCTTTTGTCTATTTTACATGAGCTTACTTTTCAATTTCTTGCTTACCTTTGTTCAAATTATTTTACATGGATATTTCATTTGTCATTTCTATTTCACATGCTTTCCAAACATGATTTATTGTTTTTTATATCATTTGTCATTTATTTCTTATTATTTTTCATTTCCTTTTGCCATCCTTTTGTCCTTCATTTGCCATCTTTTTGTTATTTATTTGTCCATCATTTGTCATTCATTTTCCATCATTTTGTCATTTATTTGCCTTGAATATTCTAAACCTTGCCTTACCAATCCTAATTTTCCAATTATTCTAAAAATATCTATCTCTACTAACCACTATTATATGCCTATCTTCCAAAAATTTCACTTTTTGGCTGTATTTTTGCACTAAATTCTATAGGTTCACCTAGTGTACTCTACATTGGACACCTTTATTTTATTCTAGTCTACTTCTTTATCTATGGCACTAAGGTAAGTTAAAGGTCAGTATTTTTCAATAAAATTATTTCATTTATCTTATTTACTAATTACTTCACCATACTTAGCATCAATATTATGCGTTATCATGTTCTCTTCTAAAGCACCATCCCATGTTGCACTTACGTGACACATGATGAGATTCAGTTGGGGAATATGTATACACATAATATTTTTAACTTTTATTTATTATTGACACTTCATATCTTGAAGGAACCTATCAAGTCTCAATCTATTTGAGTGCATGCCTTAAGGGGTGCATTGGGAAAGGGGTGGGTAGACCATCAGAGCTTTGTAAGATTGTCATTCTTTTTACCTCTTGACATCCACACTCTATCTTATTGAAACCATTGAACCCAAGCTTATTATTATTAGTCATACCTATTTGTATCATTTTCTATTTTTTATCTTTTATTTCTTGCCTTATCACCCTTTTAACCTATCAGTTGTGCTAGGTCGACCTAACACAGTTTCGGGACTTTGCTCTCTTTTGGTTTGTTGGCCTCTTGGCCTACTTAGCACAGTCCTAGAGAGTTAAGCTCCAAAAACATGCTAGCTCGACCAAGTCGACCTAGCATAGTTGACATTATTAAATGTTTTAAGGGAAAGATACTACTATATATACAAGGTAATTTTCCACCATTTAAGAAGAGAAAATACTCAAGTGAATAAGTGTGAATGAAAATATGCATATTGACCATTAAACTTAGGGAATAAATATTTAGGGTTAAATAATTTCTTTGGAGTTTTGATCTAGTCTTGTGGATAAGTCTTTTGGATGCTTGGATAGGTTGTGTATCCTAAAGCTGATTTATATTAGTTATCCTTACATATCATGACAATCTCTTGTGAATCACCTTGTCCAAGGGGGAGATTGAGGATCGGTGGGTTCATCTTCAAAGGTAAGTATTCCTAACTTTATTCCTCCTTTTTAAGAGTAGATAGATAGTGCATTCATATTCTTCTCTTCCATGTATTAGTATTATATATACATTGATTTGAGTATATGTCTTGTATACATGTTTAGTTTAGTTATTTATTTGTTTTATTTCTAACCCCCACTTTGTGCCATAATATTTTGTGTACACTAGATTATATTTATTTTTCTTGTTATTATATTTAGTGAAATATTAAATCATAGGACTCTTTTAGGGTTGTTGTGTGATTGTGTTAGACTATAGGCTTTGGAACCCTACCTCACATAGTGTGTTGTGACAAGTGATACCCTAATAGGATCTAGAAGATCCTAAAATTGGTCATACTCCCACTTAATAATTTTATGCCCCCAATAAAAAATTTAGGTGTTCTCTATCCCATCTAATCCAAGATTGATTAATGGACATGATGCATTTTTTATTGCATTTAGAAACATTATCCAACTTGGTAGTATGATGCAGGGGTATCCTATAAGGACCCAAAATTTGACTTAGTTTTGTCCTTAGATAGTATATTAAGTGTTTAATATGTTTTATATGTATTTCATAGTCTTTAGGTGTGGTTTAGGTAGTCTTAAGGTGCATAACATTTGAATTCTAGCTTTTTCACCAAAAAGCCTCTTTTGAAAATTTGAAATCTTGAAAGCCTTTCTAAGTACTCTCATATGTTTGTAAATGTGGTAAGGTGTCATAAAACATGTTTAAGGTTTTTAAAAACTATATAAGGGTATTCAATTTTCATAAGTCTTATGCCATGGTTTCATATGGGTAATAGTGTGTAAAATCATGAATAGTGCAATGTAATTAAGAGACCTATTAGAGGGTAAGCTTCAAGATTTAGTTATGAAAATATATATGAGTTATTATTGAGTAGTTTTGGAATGTTTTAATCCTCACATTCCATTTTAATATGTTTAGGAATATATATTGAAATAAAGAAACTAGTTGAAAAAGAGAATGCTATGTGATGAGAATTATGTGTGTCATTAATTTGCATGGCTAAAATAGAGAACCTTTGGTGTGCCTGGACAATAAATGTGGAAAGAATTTTTTAAAAATGTTTATCTATATTTTTTATTATCATATTATACTCTCTATGCTGATACAGTGAACAATTAGTTTGTGTTGGAGGAAGTCACTCTTGAAAAAGTCTACCAAGCCTGCTAAACAGGAAATGCATCCCATAGTTTTGTTCAAGTTGTAATATGATTGTATGATACTTTTTGAGTTATGTGGAGGATTTTAAATATAAAATTTATGAATAGATAATAACTATATTTTTTTAATATAAATGGACAAGATTAAGTGACTTTAATCATGATCACATTTATACTCATTGAAAGCTTACAATCACTTAAGCAAAATTTTGTACATTATCTTTGGTAGTATTGAATTTATTTTTGGACTTAAAATTGATATATTAGGGTTAAAAATAGTCATATAAGGTGGATAATTTTTTTTATAGGTTATATATTCTTTGGTGTGATGAAATAGAGAAACCCTATGTACCCTATTTCCCTATTTGCAAAGTTACAGTTTTGAATGACTGAGTTTTCTTGTTTACAAGTTTCCTAAGGGTTTTGAGAGCTTTATCATTGAGGTTAAAAGGTGTAATAATGATATTAAGACCTAAAAAAACTTTTTTATGTGGTTATAACCATCATACTTTTCATTTTATGCAAATCTATTGTCTCTTAGGTCTATGTAGAGACCTAGAAACCCTATATTAGGGTTTTGCTGGTAGAAAGAGATTCCACTAGCTAAAAAGGCCCAAATTTTTCATCAAGGTGGTTTTATCCATATAAAATATATTTTTGTGGTTTAAAGTTATTACCTTCATTATTATGTAAGGATTTGGGACTATAGGTCTATTATGAGGCTAAATAAGCTAATTGAGGACTGAGGTAGTAAGGAAGTAAGGCATGAATGTGGAGTATGATAAAATGGAAAATGGTGGAGATATAAAACACAAATGGGTCCTAGTAAATTTTCTTATTTTGTTTTTAAAGTTTGTATACATTCCAAACCAAGGAGGTTTACCCCTAAATAGGGCTAGTAGGGGCTTAAGGCTAGAAATGAGCTTATGTGAAGAAGGTGAGTAGAGAGATTGAGTTAATGGAATAATCAAGGTTAGAAAGGAGTGTTATAAGAAATAAGTGAGTATTTATGTGATTAAAATCATCATTTTGTTTTAATTCCCCACAGAAATTTCACTTTGGTATTGATAAATTGTGAGTATCATGAAGTTTAAAGATAGTACATGAACACTTAATAATACAATTGATTGAATGTTATTGGATGGTATGTTGTTAGTGTAAAGTTAATTTGATATTAGTGTATCATGATCCTATATCTTTCAGATTCCAAAATTCAAAATTAAGCATCACTAAGCTACAAGTCTATACAAGGGGAAAAAAAATAAGAGAGTGTCCTACATCTTTGCATCATTTGGTATCAAAATAAAAAATACCTTGGGTACAAGTAAAAGAAGAATATACAATGATTTAAATTTAATATTTTGTGAATATTTTAGGGAACAAGCAAGAAAAGAGACAAGGTGAGTGATAAAGTATAATATAGAGTAAAGCAAAAGAAGGCAAGAAGTTGGTACAATTTATGACAAGGTATGATTGTTTATGATTGATTTGATAAGGTGATTTTTTTAAAATAATTTGCATTTGGTTATTGATTTGAAGAATAGGAAGGATAAGTGAGAGGATGGAGAACTTTAAGAAGTGAAGGCAATAAAAGGGTAGTGTGGTAAATAATACCAAAACCAAGAGAGGCTATAAAGAAGAGAGAGAGCTATTAACAGCTCAAGGGAAAGTAAGCTCAAGAGAGAGCTTAAAAAGATAGTGAGTAGTCCCAAGTGTGGACCAAGAAAAGAAGCAGGTGACTCCATTTGAGATTCTAAAGAGAGAAAATAGATTAGAGGTGACCCAAGTGAGTTCAAGAAGGAAAGTGTGAAAAATAACTTATCAAGAAAGAGTGAAGGGAAGAAAGGAAAGAGAATTATGTGCTTACTACAAGAATATTTCCAAAAAAATATGAAAAAGAAAATACAAAATGAAGAAGTGGATATGGAAAATGAGATTGATAAGTTGAGGAAAGAGTTAATAGGTATGAAAGAGAGATTTAGAGAGATGTTAATGGCATGCAAAAATAATTATAGTATTAAGATCAAGACAAGAGTGCATTGAGCATTCTAGGATAAGATGGAAGATAGAAAATTCTAGTAGGCAGTTATTCATATGAGATATCAACTAGAGGATACGATTGAAAAGTTTGATAAAAATGAAGACCAGGAAGATGGATGATCAAGTGAATATGTAAACACAAACTTGTGTTATCCTAATAAAGTTAAACAACTATATGACATGGCAAGAATAGGTGAAAAAGTTCAAAGCTTCATTGAAAGCATATAGAAGGAAGAGTTAATCTCAAAAGAACATGAAAGGTCTAAATAGGTAAACCAATGTGTAGATCATTTTGATTTTACTAATATACATAACAACTTGTAGGAAGTGGATGAAGAAATCACTAAAGAAGAGGATAATTTTGTTGGTATAGCTTATATGGGGTTGATTTTAGGGCATAAAGAATTCGTACAACAAGATGAAGAATTGGAGGCAAGCATTCAACCTAAAAATCCTATTTCAGCCCAAAGATAACATGATAAGTATTGGCAAAATCAAGCTTTCTCATGTGAGTATGTGAACCAGTTATTATAAGATTGTCTAAGCATTTAAAAATAATTTATAGTAGTGAATATATACAAGGGTTTGTGGATAAAGTGATTTTTTTGAGGAATATTATTGAATAAGGCTAGGAAAGCAATGGGCTAATAAGTGGACAACAGGTCCAAGAAAATAAAGAAGTTGAATCACAAAATAGCGATCAAGAAGTCAAGAGTCAAAAGGATTAGGCATGGGTAGAAGTTTTGAAGGAAGATAATAAAATGGGGGAGATATATAAATACCCCTTGAAGATTAAGGAACAATACACCAATGAGTATGAGCAATAGGTTAAGCATCTATAACAATGTGAATCATGCAAGGAACAAGAGGAAGTGGCATACAAGGTAGTATAGACATAGAAAATAGAAATGGTGAAGGAGGTGAAGAAAGAGAATGTTAAGATACCTACACAAGAAGTTCAATAAGAATCTAATAAATAATTTGAACAATTTATAGATATGGCAAGATGGAATAAACCTTCAAAGCATTCTCAATATTGCAAGGCATATTTTTTATTTAACCCCATTGTGTTATATGCAGGTATATCAATCAAGACTTGAGAAAGCAGAGGCCTAAATGTGGGGTCCAAGTGCATGTACAAATCTATGAGAGACAAATGGAATTAGATCAACAAGGAAGATTAATCAAGTACACCAACACGATCATATGAGAAGCATTCTCCAACTTGGTAGTATGATGCAGGGGCATCCCATAAGGACCCCAAAATTGACTTAATTTTGTCTGTAGATAGTATATTAAGTGTTTCATATGTCTAAAAGGTCTTTAATAGTCTTTATGTGTGGTCTAGGTAGTCTTAAGTTGCATAAAATTTGAATTCTATCTTTTCCCCACCAAAAATCCTCTTTTGAAAATTTAAAAACTTGCAAGCCTTTATAAGGACTATCATATGTTTTTAAAGGTGGTAATGTGTCATAAAAAACATATAATGGGTTTAAACACTATATACTAGTCTCAAAAGTTCATATGTCTTATGCCATGGTTTAATATGGGTCATATTGTGTAAAATCATGAATATTGAAATGTAAACAAGAGACCTCTTAGAGGAAAAGTTTTAAAATTCAGTTATGCACATATATAGGAGTTATTATTGAGTTAGTTTAGCATGTTTTAATCCTCACATCCCATTCAAATATGATGACAAATAGAGATTGAAATAAAGAAACTGGTTGAAAAAGAGAACGCTATGTGATGAGAATTTTGTGTGTCATTAATTTGCATGGCTGAAATAGAGCACCTTTGGTGTGCCTGGACAATAAATGTGGTAAGAAGTTTTATTTCATGTTCATTGATATTTTTTATGATCATATTATACTCTTTATTATGATACATGGAACCATTAGTTTGTGTTGGAGGAAGTCACTTTTGAAAAAGTCTACCAAGCCTGCTAAAGAGGAAATGCATCCAACAGTTTTGTTCAAGTTATAATCTACGTGTATAATCCTTTTTGAGTTCTATGGGGATTTTAAATATAAAATTTATGAATAGATAATAACTATCTTTTTTTAATATAAAGTGGATAAGATTAAGTGAATTTAATCATGATTACAGTTATACTCATTCAAAGCCTACAATCACTTAACCAAAATTTTGTACATTGTCTTCGATAGCATTAAATATTGTTTTAAATTTAAAAGTGATAAACAAGGTTTTAAAATATTCATATAATTTAGATACAAAATTTTTATATGTTATTCAATCTTTGGTGAGATGAAACAAAGAAACCCTATGTACCTTGTTTCCCTATTTTCAAAGTTATAGTTTTGGATGACTGAGTTTTCTTGTTTACAAGTGCCCTAAGAGTTTTGAGAAATTTATAATTAAATTAAAAAGGTGTAGTAATGTCAAGAAGACCTAAAAAAACTTTTTATAGGGTTCTAACCATCATAATTTTCATTTTATGCAAAGTTCTTTGTAATGGGCACCCCGATTGCACCCAAAGCTAACCCAATAGGGGCTCTTTATGACTTTGGTAGATTTGCTGGAATTGCTTTTTCATGCTTTACAAAGACCAATGCATGTAACATAAATATAGAATTTCAAGCATAGATACACATAGCTGAAATAGCCAACACACTATATTTGTATTAATTGGAAAATGAGTACATGAGTATAATGCCAGTCACGTGGTGACTCACAAAATCCCCTCTCAGAATCATATGGACATTAACTCAAGTGAATATCCTAGCATGTGATAGATGTGATTCATTTGTTCCTTGCCCCACGGAACTATGAAATATGTAGGCTAGGTTTTCTACGGACTCCACATACTGGATCTACAGACTCTGCAAGCCACTTCTACAGACTCTGTAGCCAAATCTATGGACTCTGCAGAAGCTTCTACAGACTCTACAGCCAAATATACAGACTCTATAGGCTAAGATCTATGAACTCCATAGGCTTGAAATCTTTGAACTCTGTAGGCTGAAATCTATGGACTCTGTAGGCTTAAATCTATGGACTCTGTAGGCTAAAATCTACGGAGTCTGTAGGTAGAAAACTACAGACTCTACAAAAAACTATGGACTCTGCAGGTAGAAACTACAGACTTTGTAGAAAACTAAGGACTCTACAGGTAGAAATTTATGGACTCTGTAGGTAGAAAACTCTGGACTCTATAGGCATAAACTATGAACTCTGTAGAAACTATAGAATCTACAGGTAGAAATCTACAGACTCTAGAGGTAGGAACTACAAACTCTACAAGTAGAACTACAAAATCTATAGAAGACTATGAACTCACCTAGTTATATATAGATGCTATAGTGATCTTGCTGCTATAGTGGTATGGATGCTACAGTGGTAAAACTGCTACAATGGCATAACTGCTATAGTGGCACAGATACTATAGTGGCACGGCTTCTATAGTGGTTGAGAGCACAAACTCTAAAGACCAATCCCAAGGATTGATGTCTAGAGTGCTACAGATGAGAAGGATATTCTCAAATGCCCAAATAAGATATGAATGCAACAATTCTTTCTTCTTATCCAACATGCTCGAAGAAGCCACAAGCACTCCCCTTTATCCTTTCTCTAAGGGGAAACTCAACTCACTTGAGTAATGTGGGATAAAGGATGTGCAACAATCCCTCATAAAGTGATTTTTTAAAGTGACACTCAATGTCTTTTAGTTGGGTTAAATGTTACCCTTTTTGCAGCACTTCAGGCCCCCAAAAATAATAGCAACCAGACTCCGAATGGTGCAAGTGATAGTTTGTTGGAAAGCTCTCAGCAAGGAGCATCAAATCCAATCATCAAAAATTGCCTCCATTTCATCCTATTAGCTTACTAAAAATAGTAAGTGTGCTGGAAACTGAGTAAGCCTAGCTGCTAGAATAGAGAGATTACAGTCCACCCCACTTGAAATTGCTTGTCCTCAAGCAATCTCAGCCTAGCCTATTGAATAACTTGCTCACTTTCCCAAGTAGCATCCTCCTCTGGCAGGTCTTTCCATCTAACCAAAAACTCCTTCACTATCCTATTTCTGAGTTTCCTCTCTCTAGTGTCTAGAATAGCTTCAGGTTCTAACACGAGCCTCCCTTCCTCATCTAAAGGGGGTAAATCTGTAGTAGGCACTACACCCTGACCAATGGCCCTCTTAAGCCTAGACACATGGAATACATTGTGCACTCAACTACCCTTTGGAAGCTCAAGTTCATAGGCAACTTCACCCACTCTTTGAATCACCCTATAGGGGCCATAAAATCTACGCTTAAGCTTCTCTACTCTAATCTTCTTGAGCGATGACTGCCTATATGTTTGTAGCCTCAAATACACCATGTCCCCTACCTCAAAACTGTGCTCTACCCTATGCTGATCAGCATATAACTTCTGCTGATTTTGAGTCTGTTGTATATTCTCTTTGAGCACTCTCAAGATATCTTGGCTATCCTTCAATAGGTCTTTATCTTTAGGCACTCTACTATCCCCCAAAGCCATATCCATGAAGCTTAGAGCTTCATATCCGTACAATTCCATAAATGGAGTCATCTTGATGGTCATGTGATGCATGGTATTATAACAATACTCCCCCATGTGTAACCATTTAACCCAAGCTCTCTGTTGTGTAGTCACATATTTCCAAAAATAACCCTCCGCCCATTTATTTACTATCTTCATCTACCCATCTATCTGGGGATGGTAGCTCATACTAGGTGTAAGGTCTGTACTGCATAGCCTAAATAACTCCTGCCAAAAAGTGCTCATGAACTTATTATCCATGTCACTAACAATAAATATCGGTAACCCATGTAGCTTAAAAACCTCCCTGAAGAACACATCTACCACCTAAGCTACTGTATAAGTAGAGGGAATAGCAAAGAAGTGAGCAAACTTCATCAATTTTCTACCACCACATAAATGCAATCTCTTCCCTGCACTCGGGGTAGGCCAGTGATGAAGTCCATATAAATGTTTTCCCACTTCTAGTTTAGAATGGGTAAGGGTTGTAGTAAACCAATAGGAAACATGTGCTCTTCCTTATTCTATTGACAAATTGCACACTCCCTGACATGCCTCTAAACATCATCCTTGAGCCCTCTCCATGAGAACCACTTTCGAATCTGCCTGTAGGTCTTGAATACCCCCGAATCCTAGATGTAGGTGCAGCATGAAATGCCCTCAATATCATCTCTCTTAAGGGTGATGATGGAATTAAATATATTCTATCCTAAAACTTGATCAACCCATCTATCACCTCATAGCGATCATCTTGTATTGTGCTTGAAACCAGTCCTGATGCCCAAGCATCTCCTTCATATTTTGCTATAATCTTAGCCCGCCAGTCTCCTAAAATCTCTAAAAGAGCACAAATGTGAAGTCTTATAGATAAGGCATCAACTACTACATTATTCTTTCCTTTGAAAAAATCAATGTCAAAGTCATAAGCTTGTAATTTAGTAACCCACTATGTTGCCTATCATTCAAGTCTCACTGACCCATGAAATACTTTATGCTATTGTGATCCATCTTGATCACAAACTTCCCTCCAACCAAGTAGGATAGAAATTTGACCAAGGCATGCATGATGGCTAACATCTCCCAATCATGAATAGAATAACTCCTCTCCACCCCCTAGAGCTTCCTACTCTCAAAATTAATGGGGTGCTTCTCTTGCATCAATACTACTCCAACTCCGTCACCTGATGCATCACAATGAAGCTCAAAAGGTTTCATGAAGTTGGGTAGAGCTAGAATCGGACATGAAGTCATCACCCGCTTGAAATTTTCAAAACACTATTATGTTGCCTCTATCCATACAAAAGCACCCTTCTTGGTGAGGTTTGTTAATGGTGCTGCAGTCTGTGAAAACCCCTTCACAAATCTCCTATAAAAACACATAATCCAAAAAATCCTTTGAATTGTGTAAGGCTAGTTGGAGTGGGCCAATCAACAACCACCTTGATCTTTTCTGGATCCACCACAACTCCTTCATCACTAATAATATGGCTGAGGTAGAGCAACTCAGTCATGCTAAACTTGCACTTTGATTCCTTGGCATACAGTGACTCCTTCTCCGAAATGACCAGCACCTCCTCTAATTGTTGTAAGTGCTCATCCCACATCCTACTGAATACCAAGATGTCATCAAAGAAGATCAATACAAATCTTTAGATCTCCCCTCTAAACTCCTAACTCATACAACTCTAGAAGGTAGCTGGAGCGTTGGTTAGCCCAAATGGCATAACTAGAAACTCAAAGTGCCCATAGTGACACCGAAAGGTAGTTTTTTCTATGTCCTCCACTCACATCCTGATCTAATGGTATCCTAAATGTAAGTCTATCTTAGAGAAATATCATGCTCCATGCAACTCATCAATTAGTTTGTCAATCCTAGGGATGGGGTACTGGTTCTTAATTATCTTCTTATTGAGAGCTCTATAGTCAATTCACATACGTATTGTCCCATCCTTCTTCACCAAAATAACCGCTAAAGCAAAGGGGCTTTTACTGGGCCTAATATGACCCATCTCTAATATCTCCTTTATTGACTTCTCTATTTCATCCTTATGCTTTTTAAGATGGCGATAGGGGGTGATGATGACTAGTTTAGCCCCGTCCTCTAGCTTGACAACATGCTCTATACCCCTCTCGGGAGGAACCCCATGTGGAATGCTACCAACCACCTTATCATGCCTAAAAATGATCTCCTGTACATTTGGATGATAGATTTTTACCTATTGCTCTAGAGGCATAGGCATGATCAAACATTCAGTTGCCCACTCAACATCATCATGTTTGAACAATTGTTCCATCCTTTTTAAGGATACCACCCTGAGCCCCCCGTTAGGTAAACCTCAAAGCACCACCTTGCCCGAAGAAGCCACAAGCACTCCCCTTTATCCTTTCTCTAAGGGGAAACTCAACTCACTTGAGTAATGTGGGATAAAGGATGTGCAACAATCCCTCATAAAGTGATTTTTTAAAGTGACACTCAATGTCTTTCAGTTGGGTTAAATGTTACCCTTTTTGCAGCACTTCAGGCCCCCAAAAATAATAGCAACCAGACTCCGAATGGTGCAAGTGATAGTTTGTTGGAAAGCTCTCAGCAAGGAGCATCAAATCCAATCATCAAAAATGGCCTCCATTACATCCTATTAGCTTACTAAAAATAGTAAGTGTGCTGGAAACTGAGTAAGCCTAGCTACTAGAATGGAGAGATTACAGTCCACCCCACTTGAAATTGCTTGTCCTCAAGCAATCTCAACCTAGCCTATTGAATAACTTGCTCACTTTCCTATGTAGCATCCTCCTCTGGCAGGTCTTTCCATCTAACCAAAAACTCCTTCACTATCCTATTTCTGAGTTTCCTCTCTCTAGTGTCTAGAATAGCCTCAGGTTCTAACACGAGCCTCCCTTCCTCATCTAAAGGGGGTAAATCTGTAGTAGGCACTACACCCTCACCAATGGCACTCTTAAGCCTAGACACATGGAATACATTGTGCACTCAACTACCCTCTGGAAGCTCAAGTTCATAGGCAACTTCACCCACTCTTTGAATCACCCTATAGGGGCCATAAAATCTACGCTTAAGCTTCTCTACTCTAATCTTCTTGAGCGATGACTGCCTATATGTTTGTAGCCTCAAATACACCATGTCCCCTACCTCAAAACTGTGCTCTACCCTATGCTAATTAGCATATAACTTCTGCTGATTTTGAGTCTGCTGTATATTCTCTTTGAGCATTCTCCAGATATCTTGGCTATCCTTCAATAGGTCTTTATCTTTAGGAACTCTACTATCCCCCAAAGCCATATCCATGAAGCTTAGAGCTTCATATCCCTACAATTCCATAAATGGAGTCATCTTGATGGTCATGTGATGCATGGTATTATAACAATACTCCCCCATGTGTAACCATTTAACCCAAGCTCTTTGCTGTGTAGTCACATAGTTCCAAAAATAACCCTCCACCCATTTATTTACTATCTTCGTCTACCCATCTATCTGGGGATGGTAGCTCATACTAGGTGTAAGATCTGTACTGCATAGCCTAAATAACTCCTGCCAAAAAGTGCTCATGAACTTATTATCCATGTCACTGACAATAAATATCGGTAACCCATGTAGCTTAAAAACCTCCCTGAAGAACACATCTACCACCTAAGCTACTGTATAAGTAGAGGGAATAGCAAAGAAGTGAGCAAACTTCATCAGTTTTCTACCACCACATAAATGCAATCTCTTCCCTGCACTCGGGGTAGGCCTGTGATGTAGTCCATATAAATGTTTTCCCACTTCTAGTTTAGAATGGGTAAGGGTTGTAGTAAACCAGTAGGAAACATGTGCTCTTCCTTATTCTATTGACAAATTGCACACTCCCTGACATGCCTCTAAACATCATCCTTGAGCCCTCTCCATGAGAACCACTCTCGAATCTACCTGTAGGTCTTGAAGACCCCCGAATCCTAGATGTAGGTGCAGCATGAAATGCCCTCAATATCATCTCTCTTAAGGGTGATGATGGAATTAAATATATTCTATCCTGAAACTTGATCAACCCATCTATCACCTCATAGCGATCATCCTGTATTGTGCCTGAAACCAGTCCTGATGCCCAAGCATCTCCTTCATATTTTGTTATAATCTTAGCCCGCCAGTCTCCTAAAATCTCTATAAGAGCACAAATGTGAAGTCTTATAGATAAGGCATCAACTACTACATTATTCTTTCCTTTGAAAAAATCAATGTCAAAGTCATAAGCTTGCAATTTAGTAACCCACTCTGTTGCCTATCATTCAAGTCTCACTGACCCATGAAATACTTTATGCTATTGTGATCCATCTTGATCACAAACTTCCCTCCAACCAAGTAGTATAGAAATTTGGCCAAGGCATGCATGATGGCTAACATCTCCCAATCATGAATAGAATAGCTCTTCTCCACCCCGTGGAGCTTCCTACTCTCAAAATTAATGGGGTGCTTCTCTTGCATCAATACTGCTCCAACCCCGTCACCTGATGCATCATAATGAAGCTCAAAAGGTTTCGTGAAGTTGGGTAGAGCTTGAATGGGACATGAAGTCATCACCTGCTTGAAATTTTCAAAACATTATTATGTTGCCTCTATCCATACAAAATCACCCTTCTTGGTGAGGTTTGTTAATGGTGCTGCAGTCTGTGAAAAGCCCTTCACAAATCTCCTATAAAACCACATAATCCAAAAAATCCTTTGAATTGTGTAAGGCTAGTTGGAGTGGGCCAATCAACAACCACCTTGATCTTTTCTGGATCCACCCAAACTCCTTCATCACTAATAATATGGCTGAGGTAGAGCAACTCAGTCATGCTAAACTTGCAATTTGATTCCTTGGCATACAGTGACTCCTCTGAAATGACCAGCACCTCCTCTAATTGTTGTAAGTGCTCATCCCACATCCTACTGAATACCAAGATGTCATCAAAGAATATCAATAAAAATCTTTAGATATTCCCTCTAAACTCCTAATTCATACAACTCTGGAAGGTAGCTGGAGCATTGGTTAGCCCAAATGGCATAACTAGAAACTCAAAGTGCCCGTAGTGACACCGAAAGGTAGTTTTTTCTATGTCCTCCACTCACATCCTAATCCGATGGTATCCTAAATGTAAGTCTATCTTAGAGAAATATCATGCTCCATGCAACTCATCAAATAGTTTGTCAATCCTAGGGATGGGGTACTGGTTCTTAATTATCTTCTTATTGAGAGCTCTATAGTCAATTCACATACGTATTGTCCCATCCTTCTTCACCAAAATAACCGCTAAAGCAAAGGGGCTTTTACTGGGCCTAATATGACCCATCTCTAATATCTCCTTTATTGACTTCTCTATTTCATCCTTATGCTTTTTAAGATGGTGATAGGGGGTGATGATGACTAGTTTAGCCCCGTCCTCTAGCTTGACAACATGCTCTATACCCCTCTCGGGAGGAACCCCATGTGGAATGCTACCAACCACCTTATCATGCCTAAAAATTATCTCCTGTACATTTGGATGATAGATTTTTACTTATTGCTCTAGAGGCATAGGCATGATCAAACATTCAGCTGCCCACTCAACATCATCATGTTTGAACAATTGTTCCATCCTTTTTAAGGATACCACCCTGAGCCCCCCGTTAGGTAAACCTCAAAGCACCACCTTGCCCGAAGAAGCCACAAGCACTCCCCTTTATCCTTTCTCTAAGGGGAAACTCAACTCACTTGAGTAATGTGGGATAAAGGATGTGCAACAATCCCTCATAAAGTGATTTTTTAAAGTGACACTCAATGTCTTTCAGTTGGGTTAAATGTTACCCTTTTTGCAGCACTTCAGGCCCCTAAAAATAATAGCAACCAGACTCTGAATGGTGCAAGTGATAGTTTGTTGGAAAGCTCTTAGCAAGGAGCATCAAATCCAATCATTAAAAATGGCCTCCACTGCATCCTATTAGCTTACTAAAAATAGTAAGTGTGCTGGAAACTGAGTAAGCCTAGCTACTAGAATGGAGAGATTACAGTCCACCCCACTTGAAATTGCTTGTCCTCAAGCAATCTCAGCCTAGCCTATTGAATAACTTGCTCACTTTCCCATGTAGCATCCTCCTCTGGTAGGTCTTTCCATCTAACCAAAAACTCCTTCACTATCCTATTTCTGAGTTTCCTCTCTCTAGTGTCTATAATAGCCTCAGGTTCTAACGCGAGCCTCCCTTCCTCATCTAAAGTGGGTAAATCTGTAGTAGGCACTACACCCTGACCAATGGCCCTCTTAAGCCTAGACACATGGAATACATTGTGCACTCAACTGCCCTCTGGAAGTGCAAGTTCATAGGCAACTTCACCCACTCTTTGAATCACCCTATAGGGGCCATAAAATCTAGGCTTAAGCTTCTCTACTCTACTGTTGAGCGATGACTGCCTATATGTTTGTAGCCTCAAATACACCATGTCCCCTACCTCAAAACTGTGCTCTACCCTATGCTAATCATCATATAACTTTTGCTAATTTTGAGTCTGCTGTATATTCTCTTTGAGCACTCTCAAGATATCTTGGCTATCCTTCAATAGGTCTTTATCTTTAGGCACTCTACTATCCCCCAAAGCCATATCCATGAAGCTTAGAGCTTCATATCCATACAATTCCATAAATGGAGTCATCTTGATGGTCATGTGATGCATGGTATTATAACAATACTCCCCCATGTGTAACCATTTATCCCAAGCTCTCTGCTGTGTAGTCACATAGTTCCAAAAATAACCCTCCACCCATTTATTTACTATCTTCATCTACCCATCTATCTGGGGATGGTAGCTCATACTAGGTGTAAGGTCTGTACTGCATAGCCTAAATAACTCCTGCCAAAAAGTGCTCATGAACTTATTATCCATGTCACTGACAATAAATATCAGTAACCCATGTAGCTTAAAAACCTCCCTGAAGAACACATCTACCACCTAAGCTACTATATAAGAAGAGGGAATAGCAAATAAGTGAGAAAACTTCATCAATTTTCTACCACCACATAAATGCAATCTCTTCCCTGCACTCGGGGTAGGCCAGTGATGAAGTCCATATAAATGTTTTCCCACTTCTAGTTTAGAATGGGTAAGGGTTGTAGTAAACCAATAGGAAACATGTGCTCTTCCTTATTCTATTGACAAATTACACACTCCCTGACATGCCTCTAAACATCATCCTTGAGCCCTCTCCATGAGAACCACTCTCGAATCTGCCTGTAGGTCTTGAAGACCCCCGAATCCTAGATGTAGGTGTAGCATGAAATGCCCTCAATATCATCTCTCTTAAGGGTGATGATGGAATTAAATATATTCTATCCTGAAACTTGATCAACCCATCTATCACCTCATAGCGATCATCTTGTATTGTGCCTGAAACCAGTCCTGATGCCCAAGCATCTCCTTCATATTTTGCTATAATCTTAGCCTGCCAGTCTCCTAAAATCTCTAAAAGAGCACAAATGTGAAGTCTTATAGATAAGGCATCAACTACTACATTATTCTTTCCTTTGAAAAAGTCAATGTCAAAGTCATAAGCTTGCAATTTAGTAACCCACTCTGTTGCCTGTCATTCAAGTCTCACTGACCCATGAAATACTTTATGCTATTGTGATCCATCTTGATCACAAACTTCCCTCCAACCAAGTAGTATAGGAATTTGGCCAAGGCATGCATGATGGCTAACATCTCCCAATCATGAATAGAATAACTCCTCTCCACTCCCTAGAGCTTCCTACTCTCAAAATTAATGGGGTGTTTCTCTTGCATCAATACTGCTCCAACTCCATCACTTGATGCATCACAATGAAGCTCAAAAGGTTTCGTGAAGTTGGGTAGAGCTAGAATCGGACATGAAGTCATCACCCGCTTGAAATTTTCAAAACACTATTATGTTGCCTCTATCCATACAAAATCACCCTTCTTGGTGAGGTTTGTTAATGGTGCTACAGTCTGTGAAAAGCCCTTCACAAATCTCCTATAAAAACCACATAATCCAAAAAATCCTTTGAATTGTGTAAGGCTAGTTGGAGTGGGCCAATCAAAAACCACCTTGATCTTTTCTAGATCCGCCCAAACTCATTCATCACTAATAATATGGCTGAGGTAGAGCAACTCAGTCATGCTAAACTTGCAATTTGATTCTTTGGCATACAGTGACTCCTTCTCTGAAATGACCAGCACCTCCTCTAATTGTTGTAAGTGCTCATCCCACATCCTACTGAATACCAAGATGTCATCAAAGAATATCAATACAAATATTTAGATCTTCCCTCTAAACTCCTAATTCATACAACTCTGGAAGGTAGCTGGAGCGTTGGTTAGCCCAAATGGCATAACTAGAAAATCAAAGTGCCCGTAGTGACACCGAAAGGTAGTTTTTTCTATGTCCTCCACTCACATCTTGATCTGATGGTATCCTAAATGTAAGTCTATCTTAGAGAAATATCATGCTCCATGCAACTCATCAATTAGTTTGTCAATCCTAGGGATGGGGTACTGGTTCTTAGTTATCTTCTTATTGAGAGCTCTATAGTTAATTCACATACGCATTGTCCCATCCTTCTTCACCAAAATAACCGCTAAAGCAAAGGGGCTTTTACTGGGCCTAATATGACCCATCTCTAATAGCTCCTTTATTGACTTCTCTATTTCATCCTTATGTTTTTTAAGATGGCGATATGGGGTGATGATGACTAGTTTAGCCCCGTCCTCTAGCTTGACAACATGCTCTATACCCCTCTCGGGAGGAACCCCGTGTGGAATGCTACCAACCACCTTATCATGCCTAAAAATGATCTCCTATACATTTGGATGATAGCTTTTTACCTATTGCTCTAGAGGCATAGGCATGATCAAACATTCAGCTGCCCACTCAATATCATCATGTCTGAACAATTTTTCCATCCTTTTTAAGGATACCACCCTGAGCCCCCCATTAGGTAAACCTCAAAGCACCACCTTCCTACCCTGATGTTGAAACCTTATCTCCTGCCTAGACAAGTTGAAGGTGAAATCTACTAGAGAATCCATCCACATCATTCCCAAGATGACATCATAATCACCCATGTCAACTACATAGAAATCATCCTCTAACTCATAATCTCCTCCCAATCTGATGTGAAGTTTTGAAATCTTTTAGGTGCATAATAACTTGTGGCCATTGGCTACCATGACTCAGAACCCTGTGTGCTCTTCGGTCTGAAGACCTCTCTTGGCCACCAACTTTGCATCAATGAAATTATGCATTGGCCTTTTGTCAATCAAGAAAACCATGTGCTACCCTTGAATCATCCCTTTTACCTTAAAGGTGATGGCCTTCGGGACCCCTATCAACCAAGTAAGAGACTTCTCATCATCTAAACTCTCCTCAGCAACGTTATCGCCCTGACTAGAATCCAAATATGAATGTTGCCCCTTGTCTTTAGAAGGTGATTTGTCTACTGAGAAATATTGCATGGGCTTATCCTTCACTTTAAGTAGACATTCATGGGAAGGACTCCATGGCTCCCTATAATGAAAACATAGTTTTTTCTTCTTGAGTTCGTTGAGGGTATTGTTGTCCAACACTTTAGTTTCCCCCTTAGGCCACTGAGGATCCTTCTAAAACATCTTCCTTTCCTTATCCTTCCTAAAATGAGAGTCCTTAGAGTGGAGTTTACTCCTATAGGAAGAAGATGCTAGGTCTCTTGTTTTCTTAATAGCCTCTTGTAGTGAAAAGGGGTTGTGTCCCTTTACCCATCCTCGCAAGGGATCAAAAAGTACATCCATGAAAAGAATAACCAGTCTTATTTTTGATATATCCATCACCAATACTGCCAGCTTTTGGAACATGGTGATATAGGCCTCTACATAACCCCACTATTTAAGATGAGCTAGCTCCTTGATATGCAATTATGGGTCCTTAGTATCAAATCTATCAATGAGCCTCTCCATAAACTCTACATAAGTATGTATTTGGTTATGGCCAAGCATGACCATACGATGGTGCCACCACTCATGGGCACTTCCATCCAAGTGCAATGTAGCATACTTAATTACCTCCTCCTCAAGCATGGGATTAAGTTGGAAATAAGTGTCTAATTTTTAGACCCACATTCGTGCTGAAGTCTTCCCTATACCATCATAGTATGGAATGGACAACTTTCCCAACTTTTTCCTCATCTCATAATTTTGTTGCCTATTCCCTCTCATGGGCATATGCTTGAGTCTAACATCCATATAATCCCTAAAGAACATTTCACCTTGAAAATCTAGCCCAATATTTCTCCAATCCTCCAGTATTTGGTCCTATATCTCCTACTATGTAGGACTAGTGTTATCCTAGTCATTCTATCTCAAAGGGAATTATGGCATGAGTGGCCTTGTAGAAGAACCTACTCTAGCATATGTCTAGGCTCCTCTATTAATCAATGCATCTCCATTACCTCCATTACCTGGTCCACCTACCTAGTTAGCATTATTACCCTGGTTGGCATTATTGCCTTGATCTGTTCTAGTCAGGTGTTGTGTAATTGCTAGAGCCATCTGCTACAATGTGGTCTGTAGCTCCCTTTGCCCTTTAACAAGATCATTGAGCATCATCCTGGTGTTGGGTTCTCTCCCTTCCCCATCTCGGTCACCCATGGCTAGTGATAAAAAGGGCTCACCCTCCTCAATTTCTAAAAAAACTTGTAAGTCTGGGTTTGTCCAGTTTCTCCTCAAGAAGTACTGATGTGTGGGATGCATGAAACCTCACAAGATGGCAAGAATAATAGGCTCTGATACCACTATAATGGGCACCCTGGTTGCACCCAAAGCTAACCCAATAGGGGGTCTTTATGACTCTGGTAGATTTGTTGGAATTACTTTTTCATGCTTTACAAAGACCAATGCATGTAACATAAATATAGAATTGCAAGCATAGATACACACAACTAAAATAGCCAACACATTGTATTTGTATTAATTGAAAAATGAGTAAATGAGTAAAATGCCAGTCACATCATGACTCACTAAATCCCCTCTCAGAATCATATGAATATTAATTCTAGTAGATATCCCAGCACGTGCCAGAGGTGCTTCATTTGTTCCTTGGCCCACAGAACTACAAACTTTATAGGCTAGGTTTTCTATAGACTCCATATACTAGATCTATGGACTCTATAGGCCCCTTCTAAAAAATCTGTAGCCAAATCTACAGAATCTACAGAAGCTTTTATGGACTCTACAACTAAATCTATGGACTCTATAGGTTGAGATCTATGAACTCTACAGGCTTGAAATCTATGGACTCTACAGGTTGAAATCTATGAACTTTGTAGGCTGAAAACTATGGACTCTGTAGGCTTAAATCTACAGACTATGTAGGCTGAAATCTAAAGACTCTGTAGGCAAAAAACTACAAACTCTACAGAAAACTACAGACTCTGTAGGCAAAAACCTATGGACTCTATAGGTAGGAAACTATAGACTTTGTAGGCAAAAATTATGGACTCTATAGAAAACTACAGACTCTGTATGTAGAAATCTATGGACTCTATAGGTAGGAAACTATGGACTCTATAGGCATAAACTATGGACTCTATAGAAATTATGAACTCTGTAGGCAGAAATCTACAGACTCTACAGGTAGGAACTATAGACTCTACAAGCAAAACTATAGCTCTATAGAAAACTATGGACTCACCTAGATGTATACATATGCTACAGTGATCTTGCTACTATAGTGATGTGTTACTATAGTGGTACAACTGCTACAGTGGTATGAATACTATAGTGGCACAACTGCTACAGTGGCATAGCTCTTATAGTGGCACAATTACTATAGTGGCTGAGAGCACAAACTCTAAAGACCAATCCCAAGGATTGATGTCTAGAGTGCTATATATGAGAAGGATGTTCTCAAATGCCCAAATAAGCTATGAGTGCAACAATTCTTTCTTCTTATCCAACATGCCCAAAGAAGCCACAAGCACTCCCCTTTATCCTTTCTCCAAGGGGCAACTCAACTCACTTAAGCAATGTGGGATAAAGGATGTGCAATAATCCCTCATAAAGTGAATGTTTAAAGTGACACTCAATGTCTTTCAGTTGGGTTAAATGTTACCCTTTTTACAGCACTTTAGGCCCCCAAAAATACTAGTAATCACACTCCGAATGGTGAAAGTGATAGCTTGCCAAAAATCTCTTAGTAAGGAGCATCAAATCCAATCATCAAAATTGGCCTCCATTGCATCCTATTATCTTACTACAAATAGTAAGTGTGCTAGAAACTAAGTAAGCCCAGTTGCTAGAATGGGGACATTACATTCTTGTTTCTCAGGTCTGTATAGAGACCTAAAAACCCTAGATTAGGGTTTTGATAGTAGAAATATATTTTATTAGCTAAAAAGGATAATTTTTTTCATTGAGGTGGAATTTTTCCATATCTAAGGGATATTTGTGGTTTCAAGTTTTTACCTTCATTATTATGTACAGATTTGGGACTATAGGTTTGTTATGAGGCTAAATAAGCCTAATTGAGGACTAGGGTAGTAAGGAAATAGGGAATGTATGTGGAGTATGATCAAATTGAAAGTTTTGGTGATATAAAACCTAAATGGGTCATATTAAATGGTCTCAAGTTATTTTTAAAGTCTATATACATTTCAAACCAAGGAGGTTTACCCCTAAACGGGGCCAATAGGGGCTTAAGGCTAGAAAGGAGCTTGTGTGAAGAAGGTGAGTAGAGAGATTGAGTTAGTGGCATAAGTAGGGTTATAAATGAGTGTTGTAAGAAATAAGGGAGTATTTATGTGATTGAAATAATCTTTATTTTTTAATTCCCCATGCAAAGGTCACTTTGGTATTAATAACTTGTGAGAGTACAATGAATGTTAAATAGAGTACATGAACAACGAATGAAACAATTTATTAAATGTTATTGGATGGTATGTTTTTAGTGTAAAGTTCATTTTATATTAGTGTAGCATGATCCTATAACTTGTAGATTCCAAAATTCAAAAGTAAGCATCACTAAGCTACAAGTCTATACAAGGGGAACAAAAACAAGAGAGTGTCCTATAACTCTACATCATTTGGTATAAAAATAGAAAGATACCTTTGGTATAGGTAAAATAAGGATATACAGTGATTAAAATTTGATATTGTTCAAATATTTTGTGAATATTATATGGAATAATCAAGAAAAGAAACAAGGTGAGTGACAAAGTGCAAGATAGACTAGAGCAGGAGAAGGCAAGAAGCTGGTATAGTTTATGAAAAGTTATGATTGTTTATGATTGCTTTGATAAGGTGATTGCTCAAATAATTTGTATTTGGTTATTGATTTGAAGAAGAGTAAGGATAAGTGAGAGTATGGAGAACTTTAAGAAGTGAAGGCAATAAAAGGATAATGTGGCAAAGAAGCCCAAAGCCAAGAGATGATGTAAAGAAGAGAGATATTTATTGACACCAGGGAAAGAAAGATCAAGAGAGAGATTAATAAGATAGTGAGTAGTCCCAAGTGTAGACCAATCAAAGAAGCAAGTGACTCCAAGTGAGCAACTAAAGAGAGAGAAAAGAGAATAGAGGTGACCCAAGTGAGGTTAAGAAGGCAAGTGTGAAAAAGAAATTGTCAAGAAAGAGTGAAGGGAAGAAAGAAAAGAGAATGATGGGCTTACTACAAGAATATTGCCACAAAAATATTAAAAAGAAACTACAAAATTAAGAAGTGGATATGGAAAAGGAGATTGCTGAGTTGAGGAAAGAAATAATAGGTATGAAACAGAAATTGAGAGAGATGTTAATGGCATGCAAAAATAATTTTAGTATTAATATCAAGAAGAGAGTACATTGTGCATTAAGGGACAAGATGGAATATAGAAAAGTCCAACAGACAGTTATTCATATGAGATATCTACTAGAGGAGATGATTGAAGAGTTTGAGAAATATGAGGACAAGGAAGATGGATGGTCAAGTGAATATGTAAACACAAACTTGTGTTATCCTGACAAAGGTGAATAGCTAGATGACATGGAAAGAATAGGTGAAGAAGTTAAAATCTTCATTAAAAGCATATAGAAGAAAGAGTTAATCTCAAAAGAACATGAAAGGTCTGAAGAGGTAAACCAATGTGTAGAAAATTTTGATTTTGCTAATATACATAACAACTTGTAGGAAGTGGATGAAGAAATGACTAAAGAAGAGGAAAATATTTTCAGTATAGCTTCTAGGTTATTGATTGTAGGGCATAAATATTTGGTACAACAAGATGAATAATTGGAGTCAATAATTCAACCTAAAAAGACTATTGGAGCCTAAGGAGAATGTGACAAATCATGGCCCAATCAAGTTTTCTCATGTGAGTATGTGACTAGTTATTTACAAGCTTGTCTAAGCATTTGATAATGATTTATAGTAGTGAATATATACAAGGGTTTGTGGATAAAGTGATGTTTTAGAGGAATATTGTTGAATAAGGATAAAAAACTAATGGGATGATAAGTGGAAAATAGGTCCAAGAAAAGCAATAAATTGAATCATAAAATAGTGATCAAGAAGTTAAAATTCAATAGGAGGAGGCATGGGAAGAAGTTGTGAAAGAAGACAATGAAAAAGGGGATCTATAAAAACACCTCTTGAAGATCGAGGAACAATACACCATTGAGTATGAGCAACATGTTAAGCATCTACAATAATGTGTAACATGCAAGGAACAAGAGGAAGTGGCATATAAGGCATACAAAGAAGCATGGATAGAATAGATAGAAATTGTGAAGGAGGGGAAGAAAGAGGATGTTAAGACACCTACACAAGAATTTAAACAAGAAGCCAACAAATAATTTGAGCAATTTACAGATATGGTAGGATTGAATAATCATTCAAAGCATGTTCAATATAATAAGGCATATGTTTTATTTAACCCCATTGTGTTATGTGTAGGTATATCCATCAATAATTTTAGAAATTAGAGGCCTAAATGTGGGGTCTAAGTTAATTTAAAAATATATGAGGGATAAGTGGAAACAGATCGACAAGGATGAATAATCAAGTACACCAACAAGAGCATATGAGAAACATTCTCTAGCTTGGTAGTATGATGCAGGGGGTATCCTATAAGTACCCCAAAATTGACTTAATTTTATCCTTAAATAGTCTATTAAGTGTTTCATAGGTGTTATAGGTATTTAATATTCTATAGGTGTGGTCTAGGTAGTCTTAAGTTGCATAAAATTTAAATTCTAACTTTTCCTGCCAAAAAGTCTCTTTTGTAAATTTGAAATATTGCAAGCCTTTGTAAGGAATATCATATGTTTTTAAAGGTGTTAAGGTGTCATAAAACATGTATAATTGGTTTAAACACTATATAAGGGTCTTAAAATTTCATAAGTCTTATGCCATGGTTTCAAATGGGTTATATTGTGTAAAATCATGAATAGTGCAATGTAAACAAGAGACCTCTCAGAGGGAAAGTTTCAAGATTCAGTCTTATACATATATAGGAGTTATTATTGATTTATTTTGGAATGTTTTAATCCTCATATTCCATTCAAATATGTTGAGAAATATATATTTAAATAAAGAAATTGGTTGAAAAAGAGAATGTTTGTGATGAGAATTCTATGTGTCATTAATATGCATGGTTGAAACAAAGCACCTTTGCCTAGAAAATAAATGTGGTAAGAAGTTTTGATGAATGTTTATTGATATTTTTTATGATCATATTATAATATCTATGCTGATATAGGGAACCATTATTCTATGTTGGAGGAAGTCACTTTTGAAAAAGTCTACCAAGCCTGCTAGACAGGAAATGCATCCCATAGTTTTGTTCAAGTTGTAATATGATTATATGATCCTTTTTGAGTTATGTGGAGGAATGGAAATAGAACATGAATGGATAAATAATAACTATATTTTTTTAATATAAATTGTAAAATAATAAGTGAATTTAATCATGATCACATTTATACTCATTGTAAGCCTAGAGTCACTTAAGCAAAATTTTGTACATTGTATTTGGTAGCATTGAATCTTGTTTTAGAATTAAAAGTGATAGATAAGGTTTTAAAATAGTCATATAAGGTGGATAATTTTTGTTTATAGGTTATATATTATTTTTTTATATGAAACAAAGAAACCATGTGTACCTTATTTCCCTATTTGTAAAGTTACAGTTTTGAATGATTGAGTTTTCTTGTTTATGAGTGCCCTAAGGGTTTTGAGAGATTGATCATTGAAGCAAAAAGGTGTAATAATGTCAAGTATAAGGTGAGTAGAAGGTGATAATAAGGTGATTATAATATGTAAAACTATCATCCTCCACATTTTTTAGGACCTTGCACTCTTCTTGAGCTCTTCTATATAGTAGAAGGTGAGTTCCAGTATAACATTTTGCTTGGATGCCCTTGGATCCATTTCATAAATTTTGTTCCATATACCCTACATTGGTGCATCAAATTTTAGCACAATGTTCAATTATTTATCATAAAAATTAACCCAAGTCCTTTTACATCATGCAACATGACGTATTGACTAAATGATGTTCTCACTATTCCATCAACCAAACCTTCACCAACTAAAGATGACTCCACCTCTTCCATAAACCAAGCCTCAAATAGATAATCCATCCCTTTTACCCAAATCACCATGAAGGACCCATTATAATCAATATTCCAATGTCTCTCACTTGGGGAGTATTGCCTCTTGACCTTGGATGACTTCCTTACTCCCCAAGAGTATAGAAACCTTGACAAAAATCTTGGTTATAATTCCAATATTAGAATCATTATTCCTTCTGGGCCTTTCAATCTCCAAACTAATCTTGTCTATGGGGGACTTTATCAACCACTTTCTGCCTCCTCTTCTCCTTGAAAAAATCACCTCCTCTTATCCTATCTAGATAAACTATAGTTTACCAAGACATACCTCCATAGGTGTGCTTCGAAGGGAATCAATCTAGGGTGCTATGAACATGGAATACATGATTTTTTTCCATGTAAGACCCAAAATCCTTGTGAGATATTTTATCTTAGATTCATTTTACCTAAAGAGACAACCAATTTTCCTCTTGTTACCACCATTTATGAGGAAGTTACATCCTCACCGACCCCTTCACCATCAAAATCTAAGGATCTCAAAATCATTCCCCCTAACATTTTTTTTATCAATGTAATTATCTTGGGACCCTTGACTTATAAAAAGGATGGGGAGACCGTAACCATTCCTCTAACTCATCTTGAGATGGTAGAAGATGACTCTCCTATCTCTAATACTATTTGGTGTTAGGATGATGATTCCCTTCTCACCTATCTTGGTGTATAATATTCCTTTATCCACAAATCTCTCCCTCTCAAGACTTTGACAATGTTGAATGAATACACCATGAATGTCAACTTGGGTACTCAAGATAACCCATGCATTATCAAAATTAGCCAATCACTATATTCCTCAGATCTTTAGGATTTCCCCTCCTTCCTGAAAGACCATAGTATAAATTTTTTTGGTCTTACAATGACATGCTAGGAATAAACCATTCCATCACCACCAATAATATCATTACTATCCATGATGCCAAGCCTATCAATCAAAAGCTTCATCAAATGCACCCTCATATAGCCCTTCTTATCAAAGAAGAGATTTAATGAATCTTATCCATAACTTTCATCCAACCCATTGATTATCCCCAATGGGTCTTCAAGGTCATCCTTGTCACCAAAGCAATAGGGGCACTTCGCATTTGCATAGATTTTTATGATCTTAACCTGATTTCCAAAAGGATGACTTTCATTTGCCAATCATTAACTAGCTTATTGATCTTACATCCAGCCATAAGATGTTATCTCATATGGATGAGTTCTCAAGCTAAAATCAAATCTTGATTTCCCCTAAAGATCAACATAAAACCACATTTATTACCCCTTAGGGTACTTTTTTCTATAGTGTCATGCCTTTTGGTCTGAATAATGATGTTGCAACTTATCAATGTGTCATGAATTATATCTTCCATGACCTTATTCATAAAACCATAGAGGATTATGTAGAAGACCTTATGTAGAAATGTAAATGTCATAAATATCATTTAGGAGTTCTTAAGGTTATCTTCGAATGCCTCATCCAGTACTATGTTTTCGTTAACCCCAAGAAATGTATTTTTGGGTTCTTATCAGGAAAGATCCTTAGATTTATCATCTCTCTTCAAGGAATCAAAGTCGATCCTGCCAAGGTCAAATTGATCCTTGACATGCCTCCTCTAACCAACCTTAAGTAACGGTGTAGTTTGTAGGGGAAGATCTTATAAATTCATTGCTTCATCTCTTAGTTATCTAATAGATTTTAACTTTTCCATCACCTCCTTAAGCAAGATATATCTTTTAAGTGTAATAAAGACTATTAAAAGGCATTTGAATCACTTAAATAATACCTTGTTTCCCCACCCATCCTCATTCCTCCAAAAGAGGATCAACATTTATACCTTTATATTTCTACCATCGATCATTCTTTAGGGGCAATGCTTGCACATTGAGATGAGTAACGTAAAGGCAATATATCTAATATACAAGTTGAATGCTTATAGAGTATGAGACTTGGTACACCCATATGAATAATTTTTTCCTTGCCTTGGTATTTATGTCTTCTAAACTCCACCACTAATTTATCAACCATAAGACCTATGTTATAATTAACATAGACCCACTTATGTACATGCATTCCAAACCATACCAAAACTAGCATATGGATAAATGGGTCATGATTTTATTTGAGTTTGATCTTAATTTACTCTAGCATAAGTCAATTAAAGGGAAAGTTATTTCCAACCAATTAGCCAAAACACCTTTAGTGGATAATCAATTGTCTCCCCTTGAGTTTCCTGATGAGTCCATCATTACTCTTTCTAAATAAAACCTCACCTATCAAATGACCATGTACTTTGATGGATCAAAGTGTCAATATGGTGGGGGTGATGGTATGATTATCATACCCCTTTACTATGAACCCTTTCCCTTATATTTCAAGCTTGATTTTGATTGTACCAATAACATGGCTGAGTATGAAGATCTAGTGATAGGTTTTCAAACTACTTTAGCCTTGGGAATCAAAATGATCAGCATATTTGGTGACTCTCAACTCATGGTCAATCAAATAAATGGCTCTTTCCAATGGAAAAATGATATCCTACAATAGTATAAATAACTATTTGATATGCTATTAATGTCTTTTGATCACTATCTTATCTAATCCACTCCATAATCTATGAATAAGTTCACTGATATAATGGCCTATCTCACTTCCCAAATCCTATCTACACATTCTGATTCTATACTTTTTATCACTATCCATCATCTTACCAAGCCTTATTATATCAAATCAGACCTTCCTTCCATTTGTAGTGTGTAAGCAACCCCCTCTAACATTTGGTATAATCAGCTCTTTGACTCTCTCAACCTAGGCATCATTCCCTCCAATATTTTTAGGAGTGGTCAAAGAATGTTTATTCAAAGTACCTCTCATTATACCATAATAGGGGGAATTATTTACAAGCATGGATTTAATGGTCTCCTTTTTTATTGCCAACATAGTCATGAAATTTCTCATTCTATCATAGAAATGCATGATAGGATTTATGGGGGACACTTTAGTGGCCTAGATATCACTAAACATATCCTTTGCCTTAGCTACTATTGGCCCACCCTTAACTAGGATTATTATGATTATGTGAATAATTGTGTTAAATGTCAATAAGATGCCAATTTACATCATGCATCAATTCATAGCCTCCAAGTATCCAAGGAATTTTGGCCCTTATCACAATGTGGATTGGATCTTATTGGTAAATTAACCCCCATTATTTGTAGAGACATCATTCTATCATCACTGTAACTAAATATTTCACTATGGGTGGAGGTTATTCATCTAATTTCAACCAAATCTAAAAATATTATCAGTTTTATTAACCATCACATTATCTATCATTTTGGTGTTCTTCATAAGATAATCACCAATAATGGTAACTCTTTTAAAAATTTAAAATTCTAAGGTCTTTATGATGCATTTGGCATTAATTTAAGTTTTTCCTCACCTTATAGTCCACAAGCTAATGGATAGGATGAATCTTCTAACAAAACCCTTTAAAAAATTCTAATTAAAATAGTTAATGCATCTAGTCAGAATTGGCATTTACACATCTCCTTCACCTTATGGTCATATCGTACTAGAATTTAAAATCCTATAGTTACTACCCATTTCTCTCTTATTTTTAGAGCATAGGTTGTCTTTCCTCTCAAAGTCCAAATTCCCTCTCTTCACATATCCATACGAGATATCATTTTTGAGGGTGAATATCATCGAGAACTTTTATCCCAACTTGATCTATGTCATGAGCATAATTTGGCCACACTTAACCATCTTTATGTCTATTAAGAAAAAATCAAGCACACTTATAACAAACACCTAAGATAACAAGAATTTAATATCAAACACCTTGTATTAAAGAAACATCAGCATGTAACAAATATAGAAAAGAGCAAATGGGTCAAGTTCACTTTTAGTTAGCGTAGACCTTATATCATAATATACAAGTATGGATTAGGAGCTTACCAGTTATCCTCTCTTGAATGGAAACTAGAACCTGAGCCTTTCAATGCTTCACATCTACATCCTTTATTTTATTAAATAAGATCAAACTCGACTTTTTTCTAACTTAAGCTCATCCATTGGTTTAAAATAGTTTTCCCTTTACTCCCCTCACTTTGAGGACAACTGATTATAACATAGAATCATGTGATTATCCATCACAATTATAGCCTTAATCATAAATATGGGTACCATGGCTCTACCCATGGCATGATCTCTTGGATACTTTTCATCCCTAATAGTATGGGATCCCATGGTCATTATCTCTCAAAGCATCCTCTTAACCACCATTTTAACCTTCTTGTGATTTAGTTTTGCCTTCATGAAGGTAGGTTTTCAAGTCTATATAAGCATGTCTATGTCTAAATAGTAACAAAATGCAAAATAATATATCCCATGGGTCATTCTTAGCATTCACAAACTAATCCCTAGAAGGAAAACTTCCAAAACCAAACAAAATTACTTCATATAAGGTAGACTACTCCCTTGAAGAATAACTATAACCTAAAATAAATATCAAAAGGCTTAGACCATTACCTTGAAGGATGTCTATTTAAAATCATTTTTCTAATTAGACAATTTATTGGAGGCTTCTCATGTTGATCAAGTTCCCTAAACCTCTCAAAACAATAGAAAAATATCAAAATACCTATTATTTGGAAGCCGCAATCGGCTTTCATGAGTAGACAATCTACATCTATCAATCCATACCATTTATGACATAGATTTGTTTATACTGGTTCTTTGGAAACCTATAGAAGAGGTAAGCTAACCTCATATGAAGTTTCCTTTATCATCCATCTCCCTTTTATACCCTCTATAAAATAAGGGATTTTGAGCTTTCTTGACACTAAGTGATCAAGAAAATTTTTAACCAACCAACCAACACTAATGTGAATCATGTGAGGGGCTTATGTTCATAAGCTAATCTAGCTTCCTTTTGTTTTGGTCTTCACTAATGAAAGAGAATTGTGTCTCCTTATTTCTCATACCTACTTATTTATGCATTCATTAATATGATTGTCTTATCTCTTCTTGTCTTTTGTCACATATAGTTTTGTTATCCAAACTTACTCTATGTGTTTTAAGATTAATTCACCTTCATCTAATCAAATGTAATTCATTAAAAAAATTTAAATAACAAATATGTGTTTCATTTTATGATTGCCTTCCTACCTTATTTGTTTACATTTTTTAATCATAAAATATTTTTAATGAGTTAACCATCCCATACATCAAATATCATTTCACCCTTCTAACCAATCACATCAACTAATCATAACCATTTTTCACATCTATAACCTTTTAATAATTTATTTTTTAAATAAATGAGTCATACACATATATTATCCATCACATATCTATCTAGATAAGGAAGCATAGATTTATTCATTTAAAACATCCACATTTATAATATCTAATTAAGCATGTAATTACTAATAAAATAAATGATAATCACAACATCATGATCATATCATAAATAACATCATCACATCATGAACATCAAATAACTAACCATAACCATAAACAATATCCATAGCCTATAATCACATCAATAAGCTCATAATAATTAATTATCACATATAATAATAATGTCTATCTCTCTCACCAAAATGTGTACATCTCGATACATCAGCTCGTAGGCCAATATCAAGATCATATAATACATAAAAATAGGGAGTCTCATAAGAGTCCAAGATCTTTGGAAACCAATACCTCCTAGAGCCTATCCATCTTTGGGATTTATCTTTGCACCTATAGATGCTACCCACTAACCCAATGTAGCATTACTAGCTCCCCCAGTAATTAATAGTCTATACTCAACATATTGAGGCTCATATAGAAGCTATCTAAAGATTAGTACCTCATAGTATATGAGCTCCTCAATCATGGTCACATACCTCACCAAAAATATGGTCCTCAATGGTCTTACAAGTATAGGTGCCTACCCTCCTACATGTTTCACAACATCCCTCTCCTATGTAACCAAGGCTAGCTTCACTCATGGTGTATCCCTTTCCTACATAAGGATAACCACTTGGTCGTGTGCCATATCTCTATCTACAATCACCGTTTCTATATTTATCTATGTTATGGCTAGTGTCACCCTCACCTAATCTATTTCCATGATGAGTGCCTACCTATCAAGGGCATACACTTACATCTGGTCCCCATCCCCCTCCATGTCTACATTGAGAGCCTATTGTACATTGTCTCCCCCAAATACTACCACTACATAGTGACCTTGAAACATATAAGATAATCTATCATCACACCTTTATCATCGATATCTATCACCATCAGTAAGAACTTGTGGTTAATCTCTATCTCCTCTAGCTATGGAGGAGGTAGTGATACCTCAACATCCTCTTTCATGTACCTCAAAAAAGCACTTGGGACACCCTGAACTAACCCAAAATGTCTCCTCACCCTGTCAAATGGGATAAGATCTACCTCATGCTCTTACTTCCCATAAATCCATATGTAACTTTTTAATGATAAGGTCTACCTAGTATAGCTTTCCCATATTGGGAATTCAGTATACAGCCTCCAAATAACCTCCCCATCCACTAATGCCTCCAACCTATCCCTATAGCACTCCAGATCTCATGCCACTCCCCTTAGTGTTGTTAGTGTGTAGTCACCTCTCCATCTCATGAATCCCACTCTGAACTCCCCTTAGTCCCATGTCTACCATGGTAATCCACCTAGTCATAGCACCCTAATGTGCTCATATGCCCATATATAAAACACAAAGTTGATGCTAATGCCATATCTCATATGTACCTAGTATACCTAAAACGCCTAATAGATCTATACTAGTAAAACTAGGGCTAGTATAAATATTGTTTGGCTCATTAGCATGTCAACAAGAACACCTAAAAATAAAAATAGAAATCTAACACTATTATAATCTAAAAGTGCATAATAGGTAACTATTATCATCTTCATCATGATAAGCTATCTCCTTTTCTTATCCATGTCATACATAGGTGCATAACTGAATCCTCCCACATGTTACCTAGCATGAACAAATTCTAAATAAAATAATTGATCCATATATGCATCTCATTCCTCAATATAGATATGCTCTATTGGCTCACCCCATATCTGTAGCCATAAAATCTATTGAATGTACTTTGATAGGATGGTAATCTCCCTAGTCATTAGCAAGAAATTTTTGGTAGCTAGGTCCCATCTCTCGATGAGGGATACCAACATCATTGTATCTCTTGGCACATGCTGATAAAATATAATACCTCTTAGACCCACCACTGTTATGTGATCCCACTCTTATTCCATCATAGACTTTCATACCTCAACCAAGAGTTGAGGCACTCAGTCTTGTATCTACAACCTTTCCCTCACCTACAAGGATAACTGTATACCTTAGTTCACTTTACCCTTCACATGTAGCCTATGTGTTTCTCTTAATTTCTACTCATTTCTTAATATTAGAAGAAGATAAGAAACTAGTAATAAGAGTGTGATATAAATACCTAGTTGGTGATGCATGAATAATCTAGATGAAGATGGAAAACTCCTCTTTGTCTAGGAAGGAATAACTTGCAAATGAAAAATTACTAACAAAAGGGGTTGTTAGCATGATAGTTAAGTGGACTACCTAGCGTGAGTTAGATCCAAGAAGCATAAGCTTGCTAGGAGTTTATCAATCCACTATTGATAAAAATAAATATTGAAAATGATAAAAGTAACGTACTTGAATAAAGTAAATGAAATGCAAAACAAGAAGAAGTAGAATGCTTACTAAAAAAAATGATTAAATATAGTAAAATTAGGTCAATACTTATGCTAAAGTGGGTGGAGTCAGGTTCATATAATCAGGAAAGGGTCTATAAATAGGTAAGAACATAAAAAGTTAGGTTTGGATGGGGTTAAGCGGATGAAAATAACTTATTATTATTTTCTACCATAGTGATCATCAGTGGTCAGTTGAACCATCAGTGATTGGGCTGACTATCAGTGGTTGGGTAACTATCAACATTTGTGCTAACCATCAATGGTTTACTATGGATTTTTGAAGGTATTTATAAAGAGTTATAGAATGGGTAGGTGGTCAGATAATGGTTTTGTTAAGGATTAGGTGGAGAGGAAATAAGGTATAGATAGGTCTGATCAAGTCAAGGAGATTAGAAATCTAAAATAACAAAGAATAAGTAGAATATACCTATAGCTTGATAGATGTTTGATAGTGGAAGGCTAAAGTAATTTTTCTAGAGTAACAATAATTTGGCTTCAAAATAAAATTTGATATAGGTTTAGGTATCTTTTGCTAGTGTTGAGTTGCTGAAAGAAGACTAGATACTAGATAACTTGAATACCTATGTGTAAGAAGATTTTATATCTTGAACATGGATCCTTTTCACTACTCACTCCCCTCCTTTTATAGGAAAAGAGAGATGGAGGATGGAAGGTTCCCTAGAGGGTGAAGTTGTTGATCACAATGCTTGGAAGTTTGTTAGCACCACATAAGATGAACATATTAAATTATGCTTCATTATCTCACACACAACTGGTGATGTGTTAAGAAGGTGAGGACTAGACCATTAATGGTCAGGGTAACCATCAATGGGTAAGCTAACCATCAATGGTTGAGTGTCTAAGGGAAAAAGGTTAAAGTAAGTTAAAAGGGTTTAGTTATAAAGGTTTAGTAGGTTGATGACTTAGATAACTAGGTGGTCAACTAGACTTAAGGTTTGATAGGGGTTCTAAGGCATTTTAACAACTAGAAGTATCATGTGTAGTTTTATAGTGTCTATATTTTTCCCCTTTTTGTTATGTATCTATAATTTAACAAGTTACAAAACAAAAATGAAGTGCTTGTCAAAGGTTTGATTGCCCTGAGTATGGGAGGAGGTGTTCTCCCTCAAACTGAGAGTTGATGAGGTGAAACTAAAATTGAGTTGGGGTTTGATAAATGGTTGATGGTGAGTCATTAGGTGGTGAAAAAAAGGTTGGGCATTCGAGATGCAATCATGCACATAAAATGTGACTAAGTATGATAGTCAAGATCATGAAAAGACTAAAGTTACCAATGTTGGTAAAATAAGGTTGGTTCTAAAAGAATAAGTGATAGGGTAATCAGTCCATAGTATTGGTCATAGATAATTAGGTTATGCTATAAGTCTCCTAAATAGGGTCATTATTTTCATAGGTATCTGAGGTAGGAAGTGTTCCCTTGAAAAACACAAATGGTTTGGTTGTGCACTAGGTGGTGTAAAATTTGAATGGTTAAAAAGGCAAAAATGGTTAGTCTAGTCAAAAATACCAAGCAAGGTCATCTCAAAACATGTAAATAATTCAGGTCAAAAATGAATAATGTATAGGTGGACATGGTGTAATGGTTAGGTTGGAGAAAGGTAATCTCAAAAAAGTTCATGGTTTGGTATGGGGGAGATTAGGTGATTTCAAAAAGTTAACATTTAGGTATAAGTGACTAAAATGAAAAAGTATAGGACACTGACCATTAATGGTCAGGGGTTCCTAGGGTTGATCATCGATGGTCACCATAACCATCGATAGTCAAGGTGAAACCGTAAAAATATATGGATAAAATTTGAAAAATCAAAAATCATTTTCACCTTTTGACAAGTTTGACCTTCATGTTTTTCATGCTCTAATAATTTTATACTTTGGTGTTTTGCTAAGAGTTGACTGAGCATTGGGCTGAGGTGGATGCTGGTGATTGGTTGATTTTGTTTGTTGAGTTTATCAATAGGGACTAGTGATGTAGGTTAGATGAGGGTGCGACTGAGCAACTATATTCATGCTTTGACCTCGATTATGATCAAGGAATGAGGTAGGTGATGTTTTTAATATTGATAATTTAGTGGATTTGGTTATGGTTAAAGTTGATTTTGGGTAAGTTGTGACTGGTTTGATAGGTTTTTTATGGGTTTTAACCTAGGTTTTTATTTTGGTGAATTAGGAAAATTTAATTAGTGAATTTTAAAATTAAAAGAGTTTATGGGTTGAGGGTAGGAGATTGGATAATTTTAGGTAGTTTAGTTTTGAAATTAGTTGTTTTATTGAGTTTTTTTAGGAATATAGATTAGGGGTTTTGTTATTAGTAGTCACACATAGTGGCTATTAATGGTTCTACCCAAGCATCAATGGTCATACTTGGATGTCAGTAGTTGACCATTAAATAAGAAAGGGTGACTAGACCATTGACAGTTCTAGCGATCATCGGTGGTCAAGTTGTTTTAGGGGTAGGTTGATAATAAAAGGTGTAGAAAAAGGTTTTGAAAAGTATAAAATGATTAAAATGGCTATAAATGGTGAAAATTCTAAGTGTATGCAAAATATAGGATAATGTTCAAGTAGGATGGAGATGTTAGAATGGTTGCTAACTAGGTATTAGTTTGGTAGGTTTAGGAAAGATGTTGAAATTTATGTGGATAAAGGTAGACATTTTTTGATGGCTATAGGTAATGGTATATATGTAATAGGTTTGAAATATTGGAGTGTAGGTTTATAAATGAGGTCAATTTGGAAATGAGTAAAGGTGACACATGTTGACTTTGGTTTTATAGGCAAGGGACCATATACAAATAAAGGACTGAGTCCCTATGATTTTTGTAGAGGTTCATGATGGGATGACTGGGGATGAGTGGAGGCACATGAAAAAGGTTATCATGGGAGCCATGGCTCACTATCAACACCTACCATGGGATGTGGCTATGATTGTGTCCCTCATTGAGAGATGGGACCTGACCATGAACACATTATTGTTGCCGATAGGGGAGATGAGCATCTTACTAGAGGATGTACATAGGATTACACATCTACCCATTCGAGGGGAGCTGATTTACCACATTGAGAGTGAGGAGAGGGATTACCATATGGAGCTATTATATGGTGAGGATTAAGTCTATGACAAGTGGTATTCTGATAGCTTTAGCTATAAGACATTGTATAAAGGGATCTAGAGGACTAATGTTTGATGACTATGATGATGATTATGGTGTCATAGTTTGCATTACCTAATTCAAGTAGTGGTCATTTTCCCTATCTACTATTGGGAGTGTTGGTATAGATGTTACTCGATAAGATAGTGTTTAGGTGGGCTCATATTTTATTAGTCTAGATTTATAGGGAGTTATGGAGATTCTAAGATCACTGATCATATGGTATCAACATTGGGTTTATGTTTCATTATTGGGCATATGAGCACATTAGGGTTTTGAAGCCACTAGGGTTGCTATGGGAGGGATACACCTAGATACACTTCATAGTGGGATTTTTATGATGGAGGGGAGACTATAAATTAATAGGGGATGATAGTGGTACTAGAGATATTAACTAGTTCTAAGATTCCTTGGAAGGTTTGGTTGTAGGTGATGTGGTGTGGAGGCCATATATGGGTTGGCCTAGGTCAACCTAGTATAGTTACCACACTATATCTTTGTAGAGATAGAGATGGATTTATGGGAGGAGAGAGGGGAAGGTGGAGTTTATCCCCTTTGATCAAGTTTGGAAGTAGTTTGGTCTTATGTAGGGGATTTTGTCTCCTTCTAAGAGGTATAGGAAAGAGGATGTAGAGTTTCTACTTCCAGAGCCACATCCACAAGATGTAGTACTAGATCATGAATATCTGCCAACTAGAGTAATGATAGATGATGTTAGTTTCATTGATAGATATGTGGTATGGTATCAGGACCTATATGTAGTGGAAAATTTTGGATGGGATGATAGGGGATGATAGACCATATATGTGGATCTAGCAGGTGATATAGGGTGGTGGTCAAGATGGGCAAGCACATGAAGCATAAATAGCTACATAAGATTATATTATATGGTTATAAGGATAGATGGCCACTCTATAAGGATAGATTATTATCTTATAGGGTTAGGTTACCACCTTGATAAGAGAGAAAGATCAACCAAAGACATCCCTTGGTTTAGTGACCCAAGAGAGAGATACCCTAAGATAATGGGTGGGGGTACTGTCAACACTAGCAAGAGGACCACCTGGGATGATTCCTATGACACGGTACTTAGCTATAGTTAAGGATTTGAGATATTATGAAGCTATAGTGCTAACATAATGTCTAGAGTGCTAAAGATGAGGAGAGTATAGGGCTAGTTTAGTATGTAGACCAGCCATGGCTACCCAGAGATAGTGGGCCTCTATAGTGAGTAGACATATAGGCACACTAAGAGGACTAGCACCAAATGGTAGTGCAGGTGTAGAAATAGGAGAGACAAGTGGTAGTGGTGACTCAATTGTGTATATTTGCATGATTTTGATATTGTCCTGCATGTTAATGATGCAAGATATACATGAGAGAGACTATTCATTATTACATGTATTGTTTATTTGATAGACATGATGTATATGATGATGTTTGTGATGATGTATGTTCATGGTTCATGTTTTACATGCTGGTGTGGATATTTATGCTCATGTTATGGTTCCTAATTATGGTTCATGATTTATGTCTATGCTTTATAAAATATTTTACTCAGTAGCTTAGGCATGTGATGTTTAGAATATGATTATGATGTTATGTTTTTATTCGTGGATATGATATGATGTTTATGGTTGGTTCAATTTTTATGATCATTAATGTTGTCTATGTAATGGCATTTGATATGATGATGTTTTATTATGTGATGTGGTGATGATGCTTTTTTTTTATGACAATCATGTCTTATGTGATGTAGTGATGATGTTTTGATGTATGATGATTTTATTTATATTTTATGATGTTATATGATGACACATAAAGTTATATAGATAACCTAAATGTGGTAAAATTGATAAGAATTAATGAGACATATGTCTACATAAACCAATAATGAAAGATAGGAAAAGAAACATGATGCCTTTTCATTGGTAAAGACAAAATGAAACCTGAAGTTAGATTGTTTTAATGAACATAATCCTTTCAAATTCTTTGCATTAGCATGATAAGGTTTGATAAAAAGATGTCTTGATCACATTATGTCAAGTAAGCTCATAATCTCTTGATTTATAAATAATATAGGGGAGGTAGTAATATGAATATAAAAGAAATGGGTGATAGGTAGGGTAACCTTATGAGGGTTAGTTTTCCCCTTCTATAGGTGACCTAAGAACCATAATAGACAAGTCCATGTCTTATGCTAGATGTAGACTGATCAATGTAGGAAGTCTATTGGTGTTATAGATATGAAAGCTGATTGTAGCTTTCTTGGGATAGATGATTTTGATATAGGGTCTTTTGTTTATTGCTTTTGTTTTTGATAGGTTTGTGAAGTTGATCGATGTGGGAAGCTTTAAATGATTATTTTTAACCCATTTAACTTAGCCATCCTTTAAGGGAGTGGTCTAAGTTTGGGCTTGTATTTCTCATAGTTGTCCTTCAAGGGATCAATCTATATTTTAAGAAATTTAGAGAGTTTTAATAGTTGTCCTTCAAGGGATCAATCTATATTTTAAGAAATTTAGAGAGTTTTAATAGTTGTCCTTCAAGGGAGTCCTCTTCAATTCTATAAATATGTAACCTACATGATATTTTGGTATCCTAAATTGTTTTTATGTTAGGTTTAGACATGGATAAGTCTATTTTAGGCTTAGAGGTTTACCTTTATGAGGGCAAAACTTTTAGCACAAAGAGGTTAATGGTAGGTGAAAAGAATGGTTTAAGGAACAATGACCATCAAATTCCATCTCATTAGAGATGAAAAGTATTCATGAGGACCATGCCATGGGTAGAGTCATGGTACCCATAATTAGGATTAGGCTATAACTATTTAGGTTAGTCACATGGTTCTATGTTGTAATCAGTTGTACTCAAAGGGAGAAGGATAGGTAGGTGAAGGTGAAAGTCTCATAAATTATGGAATGAGCTTAAGTTAGACAAGAAAGTGAGTGTGATCCTTCTTTAAGAAAAGAATGGATGTATATGCAAAGGATTGAGAGGCTCAAGTTTTGGTTTGCCTTTGAGAGAGGACAAACTATAAGATCCTAATCCATACTTATGGGTTATGATGTACGGTCCAAGCCAATTGAAATAAAATTTGCCTCTTTTTCTTTTCTCCATGTTGGTGATATGTTGATTTTACTTAAGGATGAGGTCTCTGATATTGAATTCTCATTCTTTTAGGTGTTTTTTATAATCTTGCTTGATTTGATCTTGATAGACACAAAGATGGTTAAGCATTGCAAGGTGATTTTTGTCAAGTAACTTAATTCATGCCAAATGTTCTTGATGATAATCGCTCTTAGAGATGATCTCTTGTAAAGATATGTGAAGAGAGGGAATCTAGACTTTGAGAGGTAGAACTGCCTTTGCTCTAAAGATTAGAGAGAAAGGGGTAGTCTCCTTAGAGTTTAGAATGCTGGTGTGATAGGCCCATAAAGTGAAGGGGATGTGCAAGTGTCAATCCTACCCTGAATCACTAACTACTTTTGTCAACATTTTGTTAAAGTTTTTGCTAGCAGATTCTGCTTGTCCATTTGATTTTGGATGATAAGGTGAAGATAATATTAACTTAATGTCAAATTTGTTACAAAGACCTTGGAATTCCTTGTTCTTAAAATATTTACTATTATCGATGATGATCTTATGGGGAACATAAAAAGGATAGATGATGTGATGGTTGATGAAGTCGATAATTTTCTCAACTTTGGTTGAGATAAGAGGAATGGATTCCACCCACTTAGTGAAATATTTGGTGGTGGTAATGATGGATTGGTGATGTTGTGATGAATGAGGATTGATTTACCTAATATTATGTAAGCCCCATTATGACAATGCATAAAACTATTTAGATACTTGTAGGCCATGGGTAGGTGCACGGTGTAAATTAATGTGTTACTAAAATTTAACACACTTTTTGACATACTCACAACAGTCTTGGTTAAGGGTGGGCCAATAGTAGGCAAAGCAAAGGATGTGCTTAGTGATAGCTAAACCACTAATGTGTCCCCCACAAATTCTATCATGTGTTTCTTTGATAGCATGGGAAGTTTCATAATTACAAAGTCAATAGAGAAGAAGGCCATCAAAGCCATGCTTGTAAACAATTCCCATAGTATGGTGTAATGAGAGGTACTTTGAACAAAGGATTTTTGAGCATTCTTTGAGAGGTTAGGAGGAATGATACCAAGGTTGAGGTAATCAATTTTTTTTTCATACCATATGTCTAATAGAGATGTGTCTAAATTAAAAATGGTAAGAAAGTCAAAATGGATATAAGAGGGGGTGATAAAATGATGGATGGTAACAAAGAGTTTAGAGTTAGAAGGTTGAGATGGAATTTGGGAAGCAAGGGAAGCCATTATATCCATGAACATACTGGTAGATCATAAAATAGATTGGATAAGGTAATGATCAAATGATGCTAATAATACATCTACAAGGTGTTTTTTCTTTTATAAGACATCATTACTACATTGGTAAGATCCATTAACTTGGTTGACCATAAGTTGGTAATCACTGAAGATGCTAATTGTTTTGACTCCTAAGCTAAAATAGTTTAGAGACCTATGAATAGGGATTTATACTCAACCACATTGTTGGTGCATTCAAAGTCAAGTTTTAAGGAAAGAAGAAGAGGTTCACCATCAAGGGGAATGAGAATAACTCTGTCACCCCCACCACATTAGCATTTGGATCCTTTAAAGAACATGGTTATTTGGTAGGTGGGGTCCTCTTGAAAAAGAGTTGTGATGGACTCATCTATAAATTTAAGAAGAAGAGGTTGGTTTTTGGGTAGAGGAGCTTCAACCAATTGATTAGCAATCACTTTCTCTTTAATTTAATTATGATAAAGAAAATCAAGATCAAACTTAGTTAAGAGCATGATCCACTTATCCATCTACTAGTTTTGTTATGGTTTAGAGTACATATACATCAGTGGGTCAGTGTTAGTGATGACATAAATTTTATGATTAAGAATGTAGTGGAAAATTTTGGAAGCCATGAAGATGAGGGCAAGGTAAAGTTTCTTAGGATGGGTATATTGATTCTTGTACTCTATACGTGTTCAACTTATGTAGTAGATGGCTTGCTCTTTATTCTATTCATCATGGTGAGTGAGCATTGCCCCTAGGGAATGGTCAGTGGAAAAGATGTAAAGTTAGAAGGGTTGATCCTCTTTAGGAGGGGTCAAGACAGGTAGAGAAAGAAGGTACTCTTTGATTGAATCAAAGGCTTGTTGATAGTACTTAGTCCACTTGAAAGATGTGTCTTTCTTAATAAGATGGTGAAAAGGTTGGCATATATTTGATAATTGAGAGATGAACTGATGGATTTATTAGAGATTCTCATGCAAGCTATAAATTTTCTTAAGGTGGGTCAGAGGTGGCATTTAAAATATTTATTTGACTTTGGCATGGTATACTTCAATTCCTTGAAGAGAGATAATGAAGCCAAGAAGATTTTTAGAAAGGACCCCAAAAATACAATTCTTGGGGTTATGGTAAACATGGAAATGGATAAGGCATTTGAAGATGATTTTGAGGATGTCTAAATAATATTTTAAATATTTTGATTTCCTAAGGATATCATCCACATATTCCTCTATTATTTTATGGATGAGGTCATAAAATATTTAGGTCATAACATGTAGGTAGGTTGTGCTAGTCTTCCTCAAACTGAATGACATGACTCTATAGCAGAAGGTTCCCTATGGGTGATGAAAGAGGTTTTATGTTGATCTTTGGGGGAAATCAAGATTTGATTATATCTCAAAAAACCATCCATGAGAGATAACATCTCATGGCCAGCTATAAGATCAATAAGTTGGTAAATGCTAGGGAAAGGAAAATCATCCTTTGGACAAATAAGGTTAAGGTCATAGAAGTTCAATGGGTTGGATGAATTTTATAGATAAGAGGCATTGGAGTTCTTCTTTGACTAGAAGGGTGATGTGAGGGTGCATCTTATGAAGCTTTTACCGAATTGGCTTAGCATTAGGATGGGTGACAATGTTATTGAGATAAATGTAAAGGTCAATCCTAGGCATATCCTAATAAGACCAATCAAATTTTGTGCTTTGGTAATGAAGGAAGGAAGGGTAATCCCATTGTTCTATAAAATTCAAAGATTGTCTAATCTTGACAATACAAGGGTTATCCTGAGTACCCAAGTTGACATCAATGGTAAATTCATTCAACATGGTTTTTTTTAGGAGGAAGGGATTTATGGATAGAATAATCCCTATACTAAGGTAGGTGAGAATGGAATCATTATCTTAACATTAAATGGTGTTGATGGTAGGAGAATCATTTTCTATCATTTTTGGATGGATGAGAGGAAGAGTTTTAGTTCAACCATCCTTTTGATAGGTTACAGGGCCCAAACTAATAGTATTGATTAAAAAAAAATAGATGGGATGATATAAAAATAATCTAACTTTAAAGGAGATAGAATTGGTGAGGATGATATATCCTCATCAATAGTGGTGATGGGTTTTGGTGAGGTGGGTTCTTCTGGTGGTACAAACCCAAGGTCAAATAACTCACAAGGTTTTTAGGTTTTTATTATGGGTAACTCATGAGGTCCCTATTTATAAAGCCCAATGCCAAACCCCTTAAAATCACACCTATGAAGGTAAGCTTTGGAAAAAGTGGGTTTGTTTAGATTGGATAAGTTAGAGGTAAATGGTTGGATATGAGGAGTGGTAGCGGAATTAGGAAGTGGATGATTGAGTCCCCCATAGATAAAGTTGGTTTGATGATTGGGTGGTTCAAGAGGGATGATGGTTTCAATGTTAGGGTCATAGCTAGGGTCATGGTCAAGGTTCCCATACTCTTGAGGAGTGGGTAAGGCATCCAAGGATAGAAGGTGATACTCTCCCAATGAAATATGTTGGAATGTTTATTCCAACGGGTCCTCTATGGAGATTTATGAAGAAGGGATGAATGCGCTTGTTAAATATTCATCAATGATAGGGGTATAATTATTGGTAATTGGTGGTGAGGTGGATGGATAAGGAAGAAGAACATCATTGGGTCGATACATCATATTACAAGATGTAAAGGGACTAAGGTCAGTCAGTATGGTGATGATGTGACATTCATACTCAAATTTGATTCAATGATGCAAAGCAAAAGGGATAAAACTCATAGCATGGATATAAGGACATCTAAATAAAATGTGGTATTAGAACTCACCCTCTACAATGTAAGATATTTCTATAATGGTATGAGGTCCCAAATGGATATGGAGAACAACTATTCCTAAGGTAGTGGCCATTGTATCATTAAAAGAGTGAAGAAATGCTATATTTTTGGACATGATGTTCTTTGGCAACTAAAATTGGTTATAGGCATGAGAGGAGATAAGGTTGATACTAGACTCTACATAAAACATCACCCTTTTGATATAGGTTTGATTGATGTATTTTGTGATGAAGAGTGAAGGATTGGGATCCTTAGGATGTACAAAAAGTATTTATGAATCCTTAAAAGTGACAAGGGTGGAAAGTTGAAGGGCTCTGATAAAGGCTACAAGGGGTTGAGGATCTTTATTTTGAACCTCTATAGATTGTAGAATCTCTATTAGTGTTTGATGGTGAGGAGGTGAAGTGTTGATTAATTCATATAAGCTCATCTTTATCGATGTTTGATGAAGTTGTTTCAACACTACACATTGAATGGATTCAGAAGGGTTGAAACGAGAGGCACCCAAAATGGATATTTTGTGTTTTGGTAATGGTGAAGGTGAAGGTGCTTAGTTTTGGATAGAAGGTTAATGGGTAGAAGGGTAGGTCCATGGAGTGGACACTTTAGCTTTTCCTTTATCCTTATTTTGGTCCCAAGATTGGGTGACCATATAAATGGTGTGGATAAGATGAAATGTTGGTTCAGATTGTTGCTTCAATTCCTCCTCACTCCTAGGTGAGAGTGGGGGAGTAAGTAAGTGTTGGGTAGGTTGGATTGGTAGTTGGGTTGGTAATGGGCTCAAAGGATGTTCATATAATAATAGATCATCCTCATCTAATAAGTTATAGACACATGTTTAGAGAGATTTATAGTTCTTCGTATCATGTCCAGGAGTCCTATGGTATAAGCAAATCAAATTATCATTGAACCATGATGTTTTAAGATGTGAAGGGTTGAAAGGTCTGATGGGTGGTAAGGTTAAATAAGAGGTTTGAAACAACATTTATATAATGTTTGAATAATATTCAATCAAAGGTGTTGAGGGTGTTGGGTTTTTGGTTCTAGGAGTGTGAGCCTTCTTGGGAGTAGACCACATAGAGGTTGTAGAATGGTTTTGGTTGGGATTGTTTGGTTATGGTTTTTTTAAAGGTGGATGATTTAGAGGTGGAGTGTAAAGGTTTGGTGATATGTTAGAAGGTAGAGGTATCTAGTTTAGTTAATAATGATTGGGATTTTATTGTTTTGGTGGAGGTAGGTGTAGGTAGAGTAAAAGGAGAAGGTTTACTAGATGAGGAATAGGTATGGGGATAGTAGAGGAATGGGGTCCTAAAATTGAAGGTAGGTGTGAGATAGGTGGTATGGGTCTAGTTTTAGATGGGTTCAACCCTTTTGATACATTTAATCAAATATTTATTTGGTGGAATTGATGGGGTTAAGTCCAACTTCAAATATGGATAGGCCAAGTTAGGGGTAGGAAGTATTCCTAGATTCTTGATGGGTTTGGTCAAAGAGGTGTAGGGTGATTTAGTAATATTATATTGAGGTGGGTTGGATGGTTCCCCTATGGTTTTGGAGGAATAATTACCTAAATATGGGGTTGAGATAATGATGGGGTTGAGGTGAGATATAAGTGAAGTTTAAAGGCTCTTGTATTTTTTGGTAAGGTATCCCAAGACAGTGCCAAAAGGTGGCCCTATCTAGAATGTATTGAGAGGTAAACTCTAGACTTTGAACCAATCTAGAAAAAGTTTTATAGATAGGTTTGATTCCTCAATAAGTAGTTTCACATATAAATCCCATAGGTTGAGGTGAGGGAATAGTTTCTTCACATTTGTCTTAGGTGGAAGGTTTGGTGGTTGAGGAAGATGGTGTTTCTAGGGAAAGAATAGAGGACATGATATCTTCCTTTTGAGTGGTTTCCAAAGAAGGAGTGGTTGGTTCTATGGTAAGTAAGGAGGATATGGTTTGTTCACATGAAAAAATGGAGGTGGTTGCTTCCTTTATTTGGATGTCCAAAGGAAAGAGTAGTGATTCTACCACTTCAATAAGTGGATTGGAGGAAGTAGTTAAAACAATGGTTGGCTCCTTTGGTATTTATGTCAAAGGAGAGGTGGGTAACTCAATGATCTATTTAATTGAAAGAGAGGAGGTTTCTTCCTTTTTTTAGTTATCTAAAGGAATAGAAGAATATTACATCATTTCAAGAAGTGGGGTGAAAGAAGAGGTAGTTGAGGTAATAGTTTCCTCAATGGTAGGTTCACTAATAATGACATTAACCGTGTACACCTCATGAGCATGAGATGATTTTGGTTGGTTGTTATCATGGTTGGTGGAAGGATCATGGTTAGAAAAAGGTTTCCAAAAGATGTATAATGACTGATTTGGAGGTGTATTGGGATTATTTAATGCTAGTTCACCCTTATCAATCATGTTTGGTATAATAGTTTTAAAGGTATTTCACCTACTAACATCATGTCTAATAGTGTGATGGAAGGAACATAGATCATTTTAATTGTATGATCTAGGCTTGGGGTGGTTTGATATGAGGAATTTATATGAGGTTATCTTTAAGTATTTTATCCACAACCAAAGCATAAGACTCCCCTATGAGAGTATATTGTTTTGGAGTGGTTTAGTTTTGGTTACAAGTTTGTTGGTTTGATGGGTTAGAAGAATTGGTTTGATTAGATTAGTTGATAATTGGAGGTGGAGTATATTTGAGGACAATCATGTTTATAGTTACATTTGTCTTGGTGTTGAGATGGTTGGATGGGTTAGTGGTTTTGGTTGAAGAAGGGGCATTGGATTTAAATCTAGAATTCTTGTTTCTCAATTTCAATTTCCCTTCATCAATTGATCTAATTTCATGTTTATATGCCATGGTAAATGCCTCATCAAAGGTTATGAAAGTCTAAACCTAAAGAGTTGGGGCAATATGTTAGGCACAAACTTAAGAAAAGATTTCAATCAATTTAGGTTGGGGTAACGAGAAAGAAATTTGGTTAATGAGACCTCTTCATATAGCTACAAAATCAGCAATAGATTCATCATTAGGCATAAAGGCCAGTAATGGAAATGTTTTTAGATATGTTGATTAAAACATGATCTAAAAATATTTTAGCTAGTTGATAAAATGTGAAGATAGAGTGCTTGGTGAAAGCACTGTACTAATCTAAGGCTGGTCTAGATAAAGACATGGGGAAGGTACAAAGAAGAAGAGCATCATAATATGCAATCAAATAGTAAGAATGGTAGAATGCTCACAAGTGTTAGTGGGGGTCCTCCTTACTTTGAAACTTGGAAAACTTAGGTAGTTCCAATTGAGAAGGATAAGGTTAGATAGGAATAGATGGATGAATGGGTTCATTGTAGATTTGATCATTAGATAGAAGGTTATGAGCTCCAAAAATAGATGATTCAAGATTGGACATTTTATCCATTAACATCTTAACTAAATCTATTTGAGTTTGGGGAGCTCCATAGTTGGGTAGTAGGTAAGGTTGAGGTTGGGTGGATGTAATGTATGGATAAGAGGTGGAAGGTTAAAAATGTGCCACATATTAGTATGTGGTCATGGAAGGTTGGGATTATGCCCCATATTGGTATGTGGGCACAAAATGTTGGGTGGAAGGTAGTATGTATCCTTGTGGATTAGGAATATTTTGGTAGGATGTCATGGGTGTTTGTTGAGGGATGGACATGGGTTGGTTTGGAGGTATGATTGAAGTCGTAGGTTGAGGTTGGGTGGTGACTCTAGTGCTAATAGGTGTAAGGGTAGGAGGTATGGAGAGTATCAAATTTTGAAGAGGGGTAGAAATTTGTCGATTGGTAGTGATAAGGGGAATGGTGGAAATAGGGGTAGAATATATCCCCGGTGTAGGTGGGTTATAGGTAATAAGAGGTAAGGTTTCCCCTACATTAGAGGTGTTTTTTGGTGTAAGAGGAGTTTTGTTATAGGTTGGAATGTTGGATTGGGTTTTGATGGTGGTAGTGGATGGGATATTGGTAGAAAAAGAGGCTTGGGTGATCAAAGGTTGGGTAGAAGTAACACCAACCATAAGAGGGAGAGGCATACCAAAGGGTGGATTCATGGGAAGAACTGAAGTATTAGAGGTATGTTGATATAAGGTGTTAAGGTAATGCTAGAGGTCTATGGGTTTTTTATCAAGGAATGTGTAAAAATATTCATCAAGCTCAAAAACTATCTAAGGCATGGTAGAAGGGAGAAAATGAGGAAGAGAACCCTTCACATCTAAATTATACTCCATAGAGGATGAAGAGGAAGGTGATCCTTGGTTGGTTTGATTTCTCAACTAATATCTAATAAAGACCATGTGAGAAAATAGGAAAGAAATGATGAGAACTCACACATCAAACAAATAACAAGAAAAAGAAAAGAACTCAAGGCAATCCAAACATACACTAAAATTACATTTAAACTTAGGATTCTTTTTAGATCACTTTTGGCTTATGCCTTAGAAATTTTGAAGAAGTTTGGCTTGTAGATCAAGTACTAAAGAGGAAATATAAGGTTAGTTTCAAGTTGTGTTTATGTGCTCAAGAGAGAATCTATATTGAGCTTTAGTATGTGGCTTGGTATTGGGGCCTACCCCCTCACTTCACACACCACAGTGATAAGGGTATCAGGTGCTTAGTCAAAAAATATTAAATTTTAGAGTTTATACTCAACTAGAGATTTTAGTTGGTTCTCCCTTTGGTAATGACCTCCAAGTAAAATTTTTGAGAAAGGGTAAGGTTTACTTCTAGGTGATGAAATCCTAATCAGGCCTTGTTTCAAGTTTATTTTGATGTGTTGATTGATTACGTGGTTTGGATAAGTGTGTGATAACAAGAGTGTAACTATAATTAATTAATTTTCTTTTAATTTACTAAATGAGCTAAAAGAAGCAATCAATTAATGTATGAAAAGGGTTTATTTTATACTAAAATAAATTTCAGATTTTATTTGATGAGCATAGAATAAAGGAAGAAAGAAAGGGCACCTAGATGATGCTAGGTCCTATCAGGCATGCCAAAATGTTTATCTTAATTTCTACTCATTTTTTAATTTTGGAAGAAGATAATAAAATTATAATAAGGGTGTGGTAGAAATACCTATTTGGTGATGTGCACGTAATCCAGAAAAAGATGGAGAACTCTTATTTAGCTAGGAATGAATAACCTACAAATGAAAAATCACTAATAATAGGGATTGTTAGAAAGATAGTTACGTATAATGCCTAGTATGAACTAGATCCAAGAATCATAAGCTTGTTAAGAGGCTATCAATCTACTATTGATAACAATCAAGTTGGAAATGATAAATGTAATGTAATTTCATAAAGTAAATGAAATTCAATACAAGAAGAAAGTAGAATGCTTGTTAAATAAAATGATTAAATATAACAAAATTGGGTCAATACCTATATTAAGGTGGGTGGAGTCAGGTTCATATAATAAAAAAAGGGTCTGTGAATAGATAAGAACATAAAACATTAGGTTTGGATGGGGTTAAGGGGCTAAAAATAACTTGCTATTATTTTCTACCACAGTGACCATCAATGATCTAGTGAACCATCGGTGGTTGGGCTAATCATCAGTGGCTGGTTAACTATTGGTGGTTGGGGGTAACCATTGGTAGTTGTGTTAATCATTGATGCTTGCCTATGGATCTATAAATTTATTCAAAAAGAGTTTTATAATGGGTAGGTGGTTATATAATGGTTCTATTAAGGATCTAGTGGAGAGGAAATAAGGTGTAGACAAGTCTAATCAAGTCAGGGAGATTAGAAATCTAAAAGAACAAGTAGAATATACCTATATCTTGATAGATGTTTGATAGTAGAAGGTTAAAGAAATTTTGCTAGAGTAATATTAATTTGGTCTCAAAAGTAAATTTGATAGAGGTTTAGGTCTCTTTTGCTATTATTGAGTTACTAAAAGAAGACTGAATGTTGGAGAACTTGAATACCTATGTACAAGAAGATTTGATATCTTGAACATGGATCTTTCTCACCTCCCGCTCCTCTCTTTTTATAGGAAAAGAGAGATGGAGGATGGAAGGTTCCCTAGAGGGTGAGGTTGTTGATCATGATGCTTGTAAGTTCATTAACACCACATAAGACAAAAATATTAAATTATGCCTTGTTATCTTGCACATAGTTGGTGATGTGTTAAGAAGGTGAGGACTTGACCATTGACGATCAAGCTAACCATCAATAATTAAGATGACCATCAATGATTGAGTGTCTGAGGTAAAAAGGGTTAAATTAAGTAAAAAAGGGCTACTTAAAAATGTTTAATAGGTTGATGAGTTAGCTAACTAGGTTGTTAATTAAAATTAAGGTCCAATAGGGGTTTTGAGGGATTTTGATAACTAGAACTATTGTGTGTAGTTTTCTAGTGTCTGCACTATGCATTCTACTTATTCACCTTACACCCTACCTTAACCTATTTTATCACATTTACCTAATCCTACCATAAAGAAATCTTACCTTCACCCTATCCTACCTAAACAAAGTATTACCTTCACCAACCAAACCCTTACCCCATCTACCATCCTAACAAAACCATTAACTCATTCATATACCTTCCCAACCTTTAACCCATTCCTAATCCATGTGATACCCCATTCCCATAGCTTATAGTGATCAATGATAGTCGAGTGTCAACTGGTAATGGTTCCTTATAAAACCATCATCAATCAACCCTCAACCACAAATGATTTGGTGGTGGACCATTGACAGTCCATACATTGACTATTTAATGGTTGCCTATCCACCAACGACCATTTATGATTATTATGTAGAGATCGTTGGTGACCCTAAAACCTTAGGTTATACCTAAACCTATCAAAAACCTCAACAAAACATCAAAATAAATCTTACACCTACTCTATTTCTACCCAACCTACATTCCTAACACAAATTTCCAACCTTCTAACAAATTCCTACCAATTATCAAAACCTGCCTAATTTTTAATACCTACCCAAGCCAAATCGATAAAGAAAAATAATTTTCCAATTCAACTACATACCCTACCTCATTACGCATCCTCCATCATGGTGGATCCCTTGAAACAACCACCATAATTTTGCCCCATGCTCTACCTTGCCTCACTACATCCTTATTGGATCTCTTCTACCCTAGCCTAGTTTAGTATCTCTCCACCTCACATGGCCCAACCAAGATCAATCCTCACTCACTCAGCTTACACAAAACTCTAGGTGCATAGTCACCATAATTTTTTCACAAAACAAAGGTGGAAAATGCTATAATTTGTATTTGAAAATGAGCAAATATAACCCACATTGACATTTTATGATCACCTTTTTAGGGTTTTATTTTGACCGTCGATGATTGATCATTGACGATTGACAGTCAAACCCTCTAGGATTTTACCATCCCACCATATCCTTTTCCTAAAGGACCACTTAGCCCAACTTCCCTTTTACCTACCTAACTTATCTTTTTGTCATTTATTCCACTTATATGCCTCTGTTTGTGATGATCACACCACAACACCTTTACCATTGCCTTTGTTTTCATGACCCAAATTTACCTTGGTCATTTTGATTGCATCAATTACCTTGTCATATTTTATGAACTTGTGCTACTTTTGCACACTAACCATTTAGGTGCCTTGGAGCATGACCCTTTACAGTCCTAACAATTACAACCATTTTTGTATTTTCAAGATCACATATAGTATTTAAATACCTAAGAATACATCAACCTTGCCTAGAGAATTGAGTTTAAAGGAGTAACCCATATTAGCTATGCCTAATTCTATGGATTGGTTACCCTATCACCTATCCTTCTAGTCCAAACTTATTGTACCACCTACCTCAACTATGGTAGCCTAGTCTATGCACAATCTATGATATTACACTTAGTCACATTTTGTGCACCTATTCACATTTAAATGCCCACCCAACTAACCTTGACACCCACTTATCCACTTATCAAACCCATCACTGATTGTGTTTCACCTCATTGATTCTTGGTTTAATTTAAAACACCTCCTCCCATACTTGGGGCATTCAACCTTCTACCAACTTTCCATTTTTGTTTTGTAGCTTGTTGATACAAACTGTATAAAAAAAAGGGGGTAAATGTAGTTACTAAAAAACCATACACTATAGATCTAGATGTTGCATTAACCTATAAACTACCCATTATTCCCCTTTAGGTTATATTATTTACCAATTATCCCATTATTAACCTTAGACCATTTCCTAGGGAATTCACTGTTAGTCATTAATGGAATTGGCTAAATTTAGCGAATTTTGACTATCTCCTTGACCACCAACGGTCAACCCTTGACCATTGATAGTTGACCTAAAACACTAGAATTTACTTAAAACTCCACCTAAGAGTGCATTATTGAAGGAGTCAACTTTAACTCACTCATTGATTACCATCTATCTAATTTTAGTCTATTATTCACATGATCAATGCATGTTAGGTTGTTTGTTAAATTATTGGTTGAATTATTTGTTAAAATCTTTAATTCCAATGTTCCTTTGATCTATATTAATATATGAAGAGAAGGTTGAATTAATTTGGGTGGAAGGGATTCTAGTGTAAGATATTTTGATTCCCAGGTGAATCCAAAAGATTCCTAGTGAACTAGGAACCAAGCCAGAGACTTAGGGTACTTCTACAACTCACTATTTTGAGCCAAGGTATTATTACTCTGCTAGCATTTCTCTAAGATCTATAAAATATTACAGCCAACCTCAACATTCTTCAAACCAATAACACTTAAAAGTTAAGTATCTATATTCTTTTATCAAGATTTAGTAATAAGCTTTATTTATTTTAGTGTTTGGGTCATTCCCTTTCTCTACATTACATTCCCTATGTTATAGTTTTACAACCCTAGACACTTCATCTCCTATCCAAAGACACCCATAGCCTATTCCAATCACCCAAACAAACAATTCAAAAAAAATATACCTCTAAGCATTAATTGTTATCTCACAACCAACATTCAACCCAAAAACCAGTCCTAAAACCTCTTTGAAACTCTCCCCAACAAACTTATTTTCCCAAACCAAATTTTATAGTAACCACTAATGATTAACAACCAATGATGGTCATACCCAGCTGTAGATGGTCACTATGTGTCATTTTATAATAGTAAGCTGATTTGACCCATCTACCCATACCCAAATCCTAGTTTATGAGTTTTTGTTTTATAAAAAAACTTCAACTTATTTTTTGAATCAAGTTTGAGGAATTTAGCTTTAGTATTCAATCATTTATTGTTATTTTTAGTTAAAGTCACTTATCTATTTTCAATCATTTCTTGTATTTGATTTCAGTACCCTCTATTATTTTATGCAAGCATCTATGTTTAGTTTATTATAACTTAGGTGTTTTAAAAGTGTGGATTGATAGCCTCTAAAGAAGCTTGTGTTTCTTGGATCTAGTTCATGCTAGGTAGTCCACCCTACTATCTCACTAATCCACCATTTTATAGACTACTTTCTTATCTATAGACCATCCTCCCCAAAAAAAGAGGAGTATCAACAATCATTTGGATCATAGATTGCAAACCAAATCCAGGTTCTACTAACCTCACTCTTCTTTCAAATTTTACTATTTTTAAATAAGAAAATAATTCAAAATTTTAGTGAAACATTTAAAATGGGATAAAGTGAGTTATACTCCACTACAATACCTCAAACCAACTTTAATAGTTCTATACTAATAATGTCCATATCTAAAAGTAGTTAATAAACCTCATACAATCCTTTTATGGCTTTTGATGATCAAAACATAGAGCTTGACATACTTGTAACTGACTGAGTAAGGGGTTTATTAGTATGTTTACACTTCAAAAGGTTATTTATCTCCACATGGGATATTATCAATACTTGGTTTCCCTTTCAATCATAATAAGATTCAACCCACACAATACCAATTCACCTTCCCAAGCATGTATGGTTCTTTCTTGATATCTATCTATGAAAACAGGGTATTTATTGTGTAACAAAGTTTCTTTATTCCTGTGGATTTTTTTATTGCATATTTACCATCAAACTTACATTCAACTTTTAGACACATACACTTGGCCACCAATGACCTCCAAACAGGATTTTGACCAATTTCTACCAAAATGCATAATTTGACCTAAAATACTAAAACACATTAAAAGATTTTAAAATAACATATTTAAGTACTAATTTTAGCTAGTGTATCATTAAATGGGGCAATGTATTTTATGGGATAGCTAACTTTGATTAGATCATTTCAAGTCAAAATGACATTTTCACACTTGGGTGCTTTAGATTCCTCTTTTCTATAAAATATCTTGCACGAGACATGTGCCTTTGTTATTTCATGTTGACATCATCCTCAATGGGATAATGGATCTAATGCAATTGATATCAACTTTCAATTTCAATCCAGTTAAATTTTGAACCAATAACAAGACATGTGCATAAAATGCTTAATCATGCTTAAGAGCTAATTAAACCAAATTAAGACCTAATTAAGAATTCCATGGAAACTTTTTGAATACTTATTTTTAGAAATGAATATTGAATATCTACATCATCAGGTGACATCATTTCTTAAGAAGATATCACTAGGCCATAAATGCATAAAATATCAAGGTTAACCCCTCCCATGCCTCTTAAATTCCCGTCTATCCCAAATATTGATGAACTTATTTATGGATTTTTAATTACATAATTGGATTAATACTTAGCCACATATATCCATCTTGAGATGGATCGTTCAGGTTGATTCTAACCATTTTCCAAAATCTATAAATAGGAGGCCTTGCCACATGAATTTTAAGCTGTCACATGCCAAAGTTATAATGTTGAATTGATTCCAAAGTTTTTGAAAATTAGTGTTATTATTACCAAATATTGAGCCAAGCAAAGCCAAACCAAAAACATTAGGTGCCAAGGAGACATGGAGGTATCCAAGCTTCCATTGATGCAGACTTCATGAGCACAAATTGAACAAGACACTATAAGAATCATTTTGGAACATCCAAAGAAGGTAAAAGAAGGTTTCTTTTGCATTTTAGTTGTGTGTCTCATTCATGTTTTGTTAACTAAGCTCTCCCTAGTAACTAGGCCTAGAGATGTATGCTAGTTAGTGTATTTTTTTTCAATTTTTTTAAATTTTGGGACAAACACAATACTAATCACCTCTCTTGAGTCAAATTTCTAGTTCACATAATGGCACACCTAGTGGGACCAAATGCATTCCACATATGAAGAAGATTATTATGCAAATTTAAAATATTCATTTGGATTATTGAAACTCTTACAATTTTATTTTCTAACTTTGTTTTTCAATTTTTCTTTGTCATGAGTTTACACAATCAACCATCGATGGTCAGTGCAACTGATAATGGTCAGTGTAACCATCAACGATTATTTTCAATCATCGATGGTTAGGTATAACCATCGATGGTCACTATGTTTTTTTTAATAGACCTAAGAGCTAATAGGCCATTTTAAAATGCTTGGTTAGGGGTCATACGGACTCCATTTTTTATGATTTTTTTAAAACCATGTGTTTCCTCCTAAATTTTTAGAATTTGATATTAGTTTAGCTTCAATTTGCATAGATTTTTATCAAAAATTTGAAAATATCTTTAAATATTTCTAATCTAACACATTTGCTTTTGGGATGATGCCTTAAGGGTAGAAAAGTAATCAATGGACTTCAAATTTATTAAAACATGTTATTTAGACCATCTTTTACATGCTTTTAAAATGAATTGGGAACTTTTTTTAGTGCTTAGTGTAACATTTAGGTTCTTAAGATGAATGTTTGCTAGTTATACTGTCAAAGTTATAACTTAAGACCAAGGGGTCAAAATAACACCACTTCATCTTTTATTTGGGGCTTAAAATTGAACACACTTATCAATTTTTGTTTTCAATGGTTTTGTAGTTAGAACTTGATTGGAAAAAAGAAGGTTTGAGCAAGTATGCTCTTCCATTTGTCCCCTTTAGGGAACCATTGGAATCAAAATCACCATCCTTATTGTAAAAAGCCAAGTCCAAAGCTTATAAATAATATCATCTAAAGCACTCCCCAAAAACTTGTCATATTTTGGGTGACCTTAAAAATGACCCTAAAGTCTTTCTATTTAGTCATTTATTTTTATGTAAATTTGGCTTATGAGGGGGACTTCATTACCTCTCACAAGTTATATAAGGAAGATTTGACCCAGGGTTTCATCTCTTAATATTGACTTAAACCACTCCCATTATGATCAAAGGTTTGAGAAGTTAAACCACCTTCTAGTGATGGAGTTGCACATGGGACATATCTGTACTTTGGGCATCACACTACACTGAGTGAATAGTAGGTTGTAGTGGTTACAAAAAGGGTAAGACATTTTTACAATAATCCAAGTGCCGTAGACACCTAATTACATATTTTTATTTTGCATTGTGACATGAAAGTCATTGTGTAATTTATCCCCCTAAAAACATTTGAAAACTTTCTATTTTAGTCAACCCCACATTGCCATACCCTTGTTAGGATTTGGATGATTATACTTCGTGTATTTTAGTCTTTTTAATTTTTCTTGGTATGTTCATAAACCATGTCAAAACCATGTATTTTAGTTGAGGATGGTAGCATTATGCTACCCAAATCATGTCAAACCATTTTTGCCTTTGAGTCTTTTGAAACATAACATAGATCACATTATTCAAGCATGCTTATGCCATTAGGCTGCTCAATTTGTTTCAAAACTAGTTTACCTTGTATAAAAAAATATTTGTTTCAAACCATGTCATGTATACCATTTAGACTTTGTCTTGTGATGTCATGCTATATAATCTTGTCTAGCTTGTTTGGTCAAATCTTAGTTTTCAACATTGAATTTTCAATTAACCTTATCAAGTTTGGATTCAAATATTGATTGATTTATGTTTAAGCCTCAATTCATGGGGATGATACATAGATATTTCTATTTTAGGTTACATAAATTTAGTTAATCAATTAACCAAATTTTTAGACTTGATGGTTTGTTTGTTTAATCCTTATCCTCATTATTGTGTGTACTTTTGTTTGGGAGAACACAACCTTTATTTAAGAGCTTTTTGCCTCATGCCTCATGCCAAATGATCATTTTTATACTTTATTTCATGTGCTAAGTCTTGTCAAAGTTGCTTCCAAACTTGTTAGATTAAATCAAAATCACATCATGCCTTTGTTTCAAGTCTAGATTTTGATGTCGTTTGGTCAAAAGTCCTAGCATAGCCTATTTGAGCCTAGATTTTGACTCCATGTTTGGATAACAGACCTAGCGACTCTTTTTCCTTTCTTAGTTTAGACTTTGTTTGGAACACTTTGGCCTAGACCTTTGACATGCTAATCTTTATTTAAATGCTTGACCTTTTATACAAATGACATTTGACATTAGACTATTTTATGCCAAATATTAGCAAAAATCATTTTAGAGATAAAACTCCACTTTAAAATAATTTTTAGAGATACAACTCCACCTTTGACCAAGTTAGACCAAGTTTGAACCTTTTGTCCTTTGGACATAGTTTTTCAAAGTTTGTAAAAATCTAAGCCTTTTTATTTTCGGAGATTTCATCATTTATGCAGATATGTCTAGCTACACCTATGGTGGAGTAACATATAATCTAACTTATGATAGGATGGCCACACAAAATGACTTTTATGGCTTTAGTCAAGACCCCAATGATGATAATATTGTTTGTGAGATATATTTATATCCACCTCATAATAATAATTCATGGGAACAAAGTCACGAACCAACTTATGATCCAACTCAAGACCTTGATCAGTATGCAGAGGCTTATGAGAAATACTTTAAAGACCCAACTATAGATAATGTTGTTTAAGATATAGATCAATACCCTTTTTATGGCAATCAGTACATAAAACATATTCAAGAACTAGATTATGATCTAACTCAAGATTGGGATGATATGGTTTATCAGGAGGACTTAGATGTTTTGGCTTGCGTAAGTAAACAAGTTCCATGACATCCTTTTATTATCTGATCATTGGCTACCCCTAACCCTCCTTTGGATTATATGAGCTATCAAGATCCACAATATCTAAGGAATACCATTACCATTCTAGGACCTCATCCTTTGGATTGTGTGAGAAACCATGCTCCACACTACCCCATTACCATTCTGAGACCTTGTCTATTGGCTTGTGTAAGCAATCAAGCTCCACAACACCCCTTCATCATTTCAAGACCTTGTCTTTTAGCCTGTGAAAACAACCAAGCCCCATACCACCCTATTGTTACCATATTAGTACCTTGTCTTTTGGTTCATACAAGAAATCAAGATCCATAATGCCTTACCATTATCCAACTATGGGCCATTCCTTGTCTAGTACCAATCCCATCCAAACCTCAACCAATCCAATCATTTGAAGACCAAGCTATGTTCAAAACTAGTATTTTCCAACTCATTAGAAACCAAGGCCAATAGAACCAACTAATCTAAGATATTTTTTGTTGAACCAACCACTTTTGATAAGTCAACCTCTGATGAATCACCTTTTAATTCTATATAAATTATTAAGGATTCTCACTCTAATGAGCCAATATTTGTTGAATCACTTCTTAATGAATATAACCACCTTTGGGAAAATCATTACCTTGACCATATGCCTATTTTTAAAGGGCCTCCATCTGATAAGCTGGTCTCTAAGGAGTGGTCTCTTGACCTTTTTGCCATCCTATAGGAGTCCCACTTTGACAAACCCATTTTTGGAGCCCATTATGCCATCATAAGCCATTACTTATCTAATGCCAAACATTAAACAAGACATCATTATAACAAAGTACCCATTAGATGAAGAATCAAAATTAAAGTTAGGTTTTATTCTTGAATTGACATCAGAATTAGTATCAAAATTAGAATTAACATCAGTCTCAACATCAGATTTAGAGTCCTTTGAGTCAGAATTAGATTTAGAAATAGAATACATTCATGACTATTACAATATTAGTTATGTATGCTTAGTAGATTAGTATGAATACATTTGTGATCCTTCCATAGTTTTTGAGGATGATTAATTTAGCATTGACATAAGTTCTCCTAGTATATTTTATGAGGATTGTGTAGACTCTCCCTATTCTATTACCATTCCATATGCCATTACCATCAACCAAAATAGCCATATCATTGGCATTCCATCTCCCACAAGTGTCGATTGGGACTGACAGAATCACACTTTGTTAAACTTTATCCATGGTGACATAGTAGTTAAATAAGATCAAGAAGGCCAAGACCACCTTCATATAATAGAAGAACACTCTCCTAGTGAAACATTTTTGGAGGCACTAGGGGATAAGCAAAGTTTAAACTTATCATCTTCTAGTGAAACTTTTTAAGAAGTGCTAGAATAAAATCAAAGTCAAAACTCAACATTCCTTAGTGAAACCTTCTCAAAGTCATTATGGAATAATAAAGACATCTTCATTGGTGAAAACTTCATCGAGGCACCAATAGTTGAGTATAAAGTCCTTCACTAATTGATGAAGATAATATCAAAGATCAAGTCAAAATATATTATAATCTATAGCCTAATCAAATGGTATCTACTCTCAAAATTAAATAATAAAAGAATTTAGTGGTCTTATCGAGAGAATATTTAGAGGTATTCAACTCAACCACATCCAAAGTTATGTCAAATCTGACATTAACAACATTATGTGTCACTGAACGTCATGATCTTCATTTATTTCCCAACCATTACACATTCCATTATCATCCGCCATTCCATTTCAAAATCAAACCTACCATCCATGGTCACACTTTCCTTTACAAATGCTACAAAGATACCTTGTCTCAATGTTTGAAGGAATTAAAATCAATGAATAATGAAAATCACAAAAGTATTCTTGAAAACCAAATCTAAATCAATTTCTTGATAGCACAAATATTTATATGAGGTGTGGGCTACCAATTAACATGACTAATTATTTAGTTTGTATCATTTGTTGATCAGGACGTGCAGCTCCACTTTAGTAAGAACAATAAAATCATATGCCATTTATCACACCCAATCCAAAAACATGTACTGTACCATTTCATTTCCATGCCATTTTCATTGTTACATATCCTTTTTCCATTGTTGCATATCTTAGCAAATCACCTTATCACTTGGGGGAAACCCTCTTACCATTTTATCCAATCTATCAAAAACCATCATTATCTTAATCAAAACCATACCATCCTATTATTTGATTCCTATCTAGACCAAAGCTTATTTTTAGTCATCCTACCCAATCCTATTTTGATCTTGGTTCATTTGATTCTTCCCACACCATTTGCAAGAGGATTTCAATCAAGTTTCAACAATAAATCAAATCCATGTTTACAATGATAGTCTATGAAAGTAGTGTGACATTTGATCTAGCAAGATATCTTTCATTTTCTATCCTATCAAGTTTGTTTATGTAAGCTTGATTATAACTGCCTATGGGTAAATTAGTGTCTCACTAGTCTTGCTACTAATTATAACAATGTATGGGAAAATTAGTATCATTGACCTATGTCATTATATCTTAGTTATAACTACCTATGGGAAAACTAGGGGAAACACCTATTTACCATGCATTGTTACATCACCTTGTCATCATTATTTTCATTTGATTGGCCATTTTCTAGATTTGATAACTTGTTAGGACCTAGTTAGTTTTTCCCTACCATTTTTGTGGATGGAATTACTATGACTTGAGGTCATTTTGGGACTATGTAGGTCATGCTCAATTCATGTTGAAGTCACCTCAGTCCCCCTTTCTATATGCTCTCATCATTTTGTGAGCATCCTAAGCCACGTTCTTGACATTTTTTGAGTAGGTATCTTGTCATTCTCTAACAAGTTAAGATATGTTAAAAATCCAAAAACATTCATAACATTTCAAAAATCCAAAAACATTTATCCTATCTAAGTTTAGTTAGTTATCCACGATCTACCTTACTTGGGTAAAGTCATTGTTAGGATGCCTTCTTTTGATTTTATTTTTAGGATTTATATTTGTTTGTTTATTTCAAGTTATTTTTTTGTTTTTTTGTGTTTATTTTATTTGTTTGTTTGTTCACTTACCTATTTGTTTAATTTTGGTATTATTGCCTTGACTCAATCTATATGTGTTCATTGGGTGATTCCCTATGCACATTATTATTGAGTCCATCCATATTCATATGTCAACATTATCATCATGGTTTTTATCATTAGTGCATTATTTTCAAGTGTATATTGGATTAGGAGTTAGTCCTTATGCATATATCAACCAAGTCTTCATGGTGTTCTATCATGATGCCTACCATCACATTATAAAATAAAAATTAGCTTCAAAAAGGTTTACAATCAATGGAGCCATAAAAGTTTCTCCTTGGCACCTTGGCAAATCCTTCCACCCACCCTTGATCAAATCAACCCATTGACCATTCTAGTTGTATCATTACTAATAAAAATAAGTATCTACTTATTGGTAGGTACAACTAAATCATTTATAATGATAAATCTTATTATTATATCCATCCCTTTGCATCCTTATATGCTTGGTTGTTTGTGGCTTCTTTAGTCATTAGACCATCACATCTATGTTTTCACCCACTCATATTTAATCTATATTTTGAGTTATATCCTTGATCTATGCTTGATAATTAGCCCTAAATAGGGCATAATAATCTTTAACCAATCTATGTCCTCTTAATGATTATAACCACCTATGGGCAAATCTTTGTTTTGACTTTTATTATTGATTATAACCACCTTTGGAAAAATTAGTAATCTTTTTTAAATCAATGCATGCAAGCATTTTTATCATTTAGATTAATATCAACCATGGTTTAATTATACTTTTTCTTCTTACTTATTTTTGAGGGACCATCCATCAACAAATATGATGGCCACTCCCTCGAGGGGCCATCATCATAGGCTACTCAAATACTCTTTGGAGCTTGTTCTTCAATCATCATCTTCTTTTTTGGCATACCTACCATTTCTCATTATTTGAGAAGACATTGGTTTTCCTATGATTTGAAAAATCTTCCAAAATAGGGGAAAACTATATACACCTAAATCTAGCCACCAATGACCTCAAACCAAGCTTTTGACCAATTTCTACCAAAATGCATAATTTGGCCTAAAAACACTAAAAGACATTAAAAGCTTTGAAACTAACATATTCAATTACCAATTTTATCTAGGTTATCATTAAATGGGGCAATGCATTTTATGGTCCAACTAACTTTGATTAGATCATTTCAAGTCAAAATGACATTTTCACACCTGGGTACTTTGGATTGCTCTTTTTTATCAAATCTCTTGCATGAGACATGTGCCTTTGTTATTTATTTTTGACATCATCTTAAATTGGATAATGGATCCAACTCATATGACATTGAATTCCAATTCCAAACCAATCAAAATTTGTACCAATAACTAGACATTATGATCAATTTGAGTAATTTATGCATAAAATGCTTAATCATTCTTAAGAGCTAATTAAACTAAATTAGGACCTAATTAATAATTCCATGGAAACATGTTGAATATTTGTTTTTATAAATTAATATTGAATATTTTCATCATTAGGTGATAACATTTCTTGGGAAGACATCCCTAGGTCATAAATGCATAAAATATTAAGGTTAACCCTCCCATGCCTCATCAATGCCTCCCATACCTCTTAAATTCCCCTCTATACCAAATATTGATGTGCCTATTCATGGATTTATTATTACATAATTGGATTAATCTTTATCCACACATATTCACCTTAAGATGGATGGTTCAGGTTGATTCTAGCCATTTTCCAAAATCTATAAATGGGAGGCCTTACCACATGAATTTTCAGCTCTCACATGCCAAAGTTATAATGTTGAATTGATTCCAAAGATTCATGAAAATTAGTGTTATTATGCCCAAATATTGAGCCAAGCCAATTCAAGATAAAAAAATCAAGTTCCAAGGAGATATGGAGGTAGCTAAGCTTCTATTGATGCAAACTTCATGAGCACAAATTGAGAAAGCCACTATAATAAGCCTTTTTGGAGCATCCATAGAAGGTAAAAGAAGGTTTCTTTTGAATTTTAATTGTGTGTTTCATTCATGTTTTTTTACTTAATATATCTCTATTAACTAGGCCTAGAGATGTATGTTAGTGTGTTTTTTTCAATTTGTTTTCATTTTGGGACTAACACAATACTAATCACCTCTCTTGAGTCAAATTCCTAGTTCACATAATATAACAACCATCACATAAGCTTAGATAAGAAAAATGTTTTTGTATTTTTGAAATTTTATGCATGTTTTTGGATTTTTGAGGTATCTTAACTCGTTAGAGAATGAAAATATACCTACTCATAACATAGTGAGAGCATGGCTTAGGTTACTCACAAAATGGTGAGAGTGTATGGAAAGGGGGACTGAGATGACCTCAACATGAATTGAGCATGACCTACATAGTCATAAAATAACCTCAATTCATATTAATTCCATCCACATAAGAGGCAGGGAAAATGAACTAACCACCTTTCTTCTTGCTTCTTTTTAAGGACCATCCATCAACAAATGCAATGGTCACTCCCTCAAGGGGGCATTATCATAAGCTTCCCAAATGTATTTTGGAGCTTTGTTCTTTAATCATCATCTTATTTTTTGGCATACATGACATTTATCATTATTTTAGAAGACATTATTATGCCTATAGTTTGCAACATCTTCCCAAATAGGGGTAAATTGTAGACACCTAAATCTGGCCACCAATGACCTCCAACTAGGCTTTTGACCAATTTCTTAAAAAATGCATAATTTGGATTTAAAACAATAAAACACATTAAAATATTTGAAACTAACATATTCAAGTGCTGATTTTAGCCAGGGTATCATTAAATGGGGCAATGCATTTTATGGGCTAGCTAACTTTGATCAGATCATTTCAAGTCAAAATGACATTTTTGCACCTAGGTTCTCTAGATTGATCTTTTCTATAAAATATCTTACATGAGACATATGCCTTTGTTATTTGGTTTTTACATCATCCTAAATGAGATAATGGATCCAACACATTTGACATCAACTTCCATTTCCAATCTAGTTAAATTTCAAACCAATAACAAGATATTTTGATAAATTTGTGTAATTTGTGCATAAAATGCTTAATCATGCTTAAGATATAATTAAACTAAATTAGGGCCTAAATAATAATTCAATGGAAACTTTTTAAATACTTATTTTTAGAAATGAATATTAAATTTCTACATCATCAGGTGACATCATTTCTTAGGAAGACATCCTTAGGCCATAAATGCATAAAATATTAAGGTTAACCCCTCCCATGCCTCATCAATGCCTCTGATGACTCTTAAATGACCATATATCCCAAATATTTATGAGCATATTTATGTATTTTTAATTACATAATTATATTAATCCTTATATATGAATCTTGAGATGGATGGTTCATGTTGATTCTAGCCATTTTCCAAAATTTATAAATAGGAGGCCTTGCCACATGAATTTTAAGCTCTCACATGCCAAAGTTATAATGTTTAATTGATTCCAAAGATTCTTGAAAATTAGTGTTATTATTTCCAAATATTGAGCCAATCAAAGCCAAGCCAAAAACATAAGGTGCCAAGGAGAGATGGAGGTAGCCAAACTTCCATTAATGCAGACTTCATTAGCACAAACTAAGCAAGCCACCATGAGAAGAATTTTAAAGAATACAAAGAAGGTAAAATAAGGTTTATTTTTAATTTTATTTGTGTGTTTCATTCATGTTTTATTAACTAATATCTCCCTAGTAATTAATCCTAGAGATGTATACTAGTTAGTGTGTTTTTGTCAATTTGTTTTCATTTTGGGACTAATAAAATACTAATCGCTCTTGAGTCAATTTCCTAGTTCACATAGTTAACTAATATACCATTCCACCAAGACTATTATTATCTATAGACCATCTAAAATAAAACTATGATCTCCTTAATACCAATATTTCAAGAAACAACAAGACACACCTTCTTGTTTGACTATCACAGGCATAAATAGGGTTTCATGGATAGAGATGTCCTTTTACTAAGTTTATCCACTTTGAAATGTTTTATTCAATCATCATGAGGTTTTAATCAATTCTAATTCCTTTAAGGTTAATGTTCCATAGACTTCCTTCCTTGTCAATCTTGAGAAACCAATCAAATCACCTTCTATTTTACTATAACCAAGCATTATTTATGTCAGACCTATAACAACACAAAATGTGATGTGATCATGACCTCAAGGGTCTTTTCATGTCAATGTATAAACAATAATAATTCAATACATTTAAAGAGAGGGAGTAAACACATAGAAACAACTTTCCTTTATTGACTTGAACCATCCTTCATTACATATTTCATCCATGAATGGACTTTGCCACCTTCTTGAGGAGTTACACACTTCCTATCTCTATTTTCTCTCCTTCTTGGATCTATCTCCTCTCCTCCTCTTTCTCCCATTTCAAAACCAACTTAAAAATTCCCTTTCACACAACCTCTACATTGTTTTTTGGTAGTTACAATTAAAACTTATCTTACATTGGCCAACTCAATGTATGAGTGACAGTTACATGTTTGACATGACTCTTGAATTTCAAGACTTTAGGAATTATACATGACTCCTTGGACCTTTTTACCAAATTTTTCTCACCTAACCACCTCATATCATGCTTATGGTCCTTCTTGACTTAGTTCTAATATTTGAATTTTCAAATTGTCACTTTTGGAGGGAACACTCAAATAACACATAAAACTTACTCCTTATGACTAAGAATGACTTATAAAGATACAAATGGACCCTAGAGGATCCTTCACACACACTATCTTTCCAAAATAGATAAAATTTGATCTCTAACTAATATGAATTTTTTAAAAACACAAAAATGATATTTGTATACTTGATGCTATTACATCATTATGGGATGAGATGTTATGGATGTGGATGTAAGAGAAAAATAGGCACCAAAATAGAGATATTAGTGACCATTGTGTGCTCATAAAATATGGAGGCACCATTAACATAAGGAGCGTAGGTGTTAGATATTACATAGATGGATCTAAAAACTATTATAAGATATAGTTTGTTTATAGAGACACCCTTGAGGAGAGGATCATGGTAGGATTGAGTTGCGACTCTTGGATTTACTTTGGTGTGGAGGTGGATAAAAAAAGAGGTTCTTAGTGTTTGAGTAGATGGGAAGATCATGATTGGCAACACCAACATTAGTCAAAATGTTTTTAAGTTTGATTTAAGTTTTTTTAATAAAGAACATTAGTTATATTGTGATTATGGTAGATAGATGATTTGGTGTGTGTGTGTGTGGGTGCACGCATGCATGTGCTTGTGTATGTGTGTGTTTGTGTGTGATCTAATGTCTATCTATTTGTGGTTTTATACATCCTAAAATAAAGGAGATTAGATGGGGAGATTTGGTTATGGTTTTACACCATGACATTTTGGATGGGATGATAACACCATATTCTTGACTACTCTAGATGATCTAGAGGTTCCATCTACCCTAACCCAGGTGGGCTAGTTTAGACTAGTGGGAGAGGCCATGTTATAGTTGTAGTCACATGGAGATGGGTGACATACATCGATAGGGGTTGGAGTAGGGGAGGCATAGGATTGGTAGGCCCTAGCAAAAGAGAGAACCACACACATGGAGACCATCATCCAACTAGTATAAGTGTAGGCTTAGGTGGCCAATCTATAGGAACAACTTACTGGATTGAGATACTGAAGTGCCTCTTTACAATGCCATATTCAAAGGGGATATTTTTTGTTATCTAAGGGTATCATGGTTAAGCCACATGATATATCATGTGGCTTAACCATGATAATATATATATATATATATAGTTGTATTGATCTCATGAGTTGTACTTGGATGTATATGTGGATGCATGGATATATTTCCTTTCTAGTGTATGTATTTTTATCTTTTGTTGTATATGCTATGGGAAATATGTGATGTATGTTTTCTTTTCTAGCATTGTGTGATACACATGCATGGTTAAAAAGAAAAAGGCAAAATTGATTTAGAAAAGTCTAAGTAATCAAAACAAATGTAAAACACACTATATCATGATGGGAATGTGTAATAAAAAGAGATGAATAAATATAAAAAACCAAAGATGGTAAAAAGGTACAAATTTTTTCAAACCATATAAATATTTTTACGAAATTAAAATAAATAAAAATCACACTATATCGCATTGGGAAGTATTAAAAAATTGTAATAAAATGGAAGAAAAACCAATGCTATAAACATAAAACAATTAATTCAATCAAACATACTAAATCACATTGGTAGGTATAAAAATAAATAAAAATGTAAAAGGGGTTTAAAATAATCACACTAATTCAGGCTAGAAAGTATTAAAATTTTAATAAAATGGTTGTAAATATACACAAAAATAGAAAATAAGAAGATAAAAGTGAAAGAGTTACGAAGTAGGCATAAAACATACTAAATCAAGATGGGAAGTATGCCAATGACATGTAACTAATAATCAAACACTACTTATCTCAAATTCAATGTATTTAATTTCATTATGACTTGGTTATACTAGAAATATTGGGTATTAGAATATTTTTTGATGAAGGCTTAGTCTTATCCATGGTCTTACACTGAAACTCACAAAGGGAACATCAATGAGGTGGAAACAATTGTGGGAAATATTTTAAAGGATGTTTTTTAATATGGTAATTTGTGAGGAGGGCCTAGTCCTATCCATGGTCTTACATTACAGCTCACAAAGGGAAAACCTAGGGGGGATGATTACTTAACTAAATAATATTTATCAAATGGAAATATTAGGAATGTTGGATTGAAAGAGGTAATGTAAAAAACATGGCATAGCCATCTATGAATAGACCTTAGCAAACATGATGCATACTAGGTACAAAAGAGAGACACTAAGAGTCTAGTGACCATCAAAATACAAAGGATACCTACTCATGATAAGCATAAATTTATATGAGAAAATAGGTGAGCTACTAATATCAACTCATGTTGGTTATATAAATAAGAAAATTAAAATGGACTTACCTTCCCATAACATGTTCCCCATTCCTCATGACCTCTTACATAACCATCATTTTACTACGAATATTGGGTACATAAAGTAGGTATGACTAAGATTTTTTAATTCTCCTTTCCCAATCTTCTATCCTACAACACCCTAATGGACCTCTACTCTATCATGAGGTCAAATGTGGAGTTTGAGCTTAGATTAAAAAAAGGAGATGTTATATGAATTATGTTTTTTGATGTGATTTGACTTCTAAATTTGTATATTGTCTTTTGTATTAATTCCTTTTATTTAAATGACTAGGATTTTAATTTTTATGGATTTTATGATTCCTCCTCCATATGGATTTGGAATAACTAAAATGAGTGATGAAATTGATACATATGAATGAGCTTTAGACTTTGGTTAAAGGAAGCAAAGTATCCAAAGATATGATTGACTAAACACTTAGGTTTACCTATGAACCAATATGTAATCTCAAATTTTAACCATAGGTATGCTTAGTATGTGAAGGAATATAAGGGAATAAAATGGAGATCAAAATTAGATTGATAGAATATAAGTAAAATGAGACATCTTATTTGCTAACTAATCATGTGGCAAAGAAAAATTTCTAAGGAGATCAAGGTTTGTGTAACCAATTCACAATAATAATTATCTAAGTTATTGAGATAAGATAACAAACAATAAAATAAAAATCCATGAAATAAAGGAACTCATATACATAAGTATGCAATCATGAAAAAAATGAAAAATAATCCATAAGAAAGGATGAAAGTAAATGAAACCATATAAAACACATAAATCATAATATAAAGATCCATGTAAAATAGATAGGTGAAACCCAATTTGACACAATAAAATTATATATGATATATAAAAGTGGATCACAAATATAATCCAAAATCATAGTGAACAATAAAGTGAAAAAATCTCATGTCATGTTCATAAATACTGATAAATTTGTCCACAAATATTATCCATGACATTTGAAATATATCTATGAAGATGGATCCTAATGATAGCCAGAGTCTTATCAATCCTCATGGAAAGTTATGAAAAGACCTCTCTTAAAATATCCCCAACAAAAATGTAGGTATAGCTAAAGGATCATGCTCATGTGGGATATCATGCATATAATACTCAAGGAGAGGAATAGGTGTATGAGTAGGAATGGTATCTATGGGACAAGAAGGAGGCACCACCAGTGGAGAAGGAACCACATGTGGGGAAGAAGGTGCCATAGGAAAAAAGGGTGGATCCTTCTTGTATGGGTGACCTATGGAAGGAGGAATAGTAGGTATAAGAATCATCAAAAGGTGATCATGAAGGCACTAATGGAGAATGTGACATTGATCAGTATGATGGGTACTGTATTGGTGCCAAATATAATACACCTCTTAATATTTAGGGATATACTTGGGTAACAACTTGGGAAGAGCTATAAATTTATCTTTGGTTTGAGTAAGGGTAGGACACAATGTGTCAATATATTATTTAATCTTTTGATAATCTATGGAAGAATGATTATATGTTTCATAGAATCAATAGATACACTTGTTAGAAAAAAATTTGGGGTCTACTAATAGAAGAGGTAGAAGGAAAAGTTGGGTAAGGTTGATATAATTGGTAGTCTCTAGTTTAATGACCAAAAACTTTATGAATATCACAACATGGTTGATCAACCCATTGGGTGGGCATGGGATCAAGCTATAGTAAAGGAATAAGGTCATCACTAAGGGAAGGTGGGATGAAAACAAAAACTAGACAAGTCTCATCATAAAGTAAAGTAGGATCAGAAATAGGGTGAGACTTAGTTAAAGATAAATTGAGAGTAGGGACCACGATAGGTTAAAATGAAGGTGAAGTTGAGAGTATGGGTGACCTATGGAAGGAGGAATAGTAGGTATAAGAATCATCAAAAGGTGATCATGAAGGTACTAATGGAGAATGTGACATTGATCAGTATGATGGGTACTGTATTGGTGCCAAATATAATACACCTCTTAATATTTAGGGATATACTTGGGTAACAACTTGGGAAGAGCTATAAATTTATCTTTGGTTTGAGTAAGGGTAGGACACAATGTGTCAATATATTATTTAATCTTTTGATAATCTATGGAAGAATGATTATATGTTTCATAGAATCAATAGATACACTTGTTAGAAAAAAATTTGGGGTCTACTAATAGAAGAGGTAGAAGGAAAAGTTGGGTAAGGTTGATATAATTGGTAGTCTCTAGTTTAATGACCAAAAACTTTATGAATATCACAACATGGTTGATCGACCCATTGGGTGGGCATGGGATCAAGCTATAGTAAAGGAATAAGGTCATCACTAAGGGAAGGTGGGATGAAAACAAAAACTAGACAAGTCTCATCATAAAGTAAAGTAGGATCAGAAATAGGGTGAGACTTAGTTAAAGATAAATTGAGAGTAGGGACCACGATAGGTTAAAATGAAGGTGAAGTTGGACATGTAAAAGGCTTAAGAGTAGTAGATAATATATCTTGGGTAAGTAAACTAGAAGGATCTTGGTATCAATAAAAATGGTAAGGACCCGTCATGGCATGATCCATGAGCATGCTTATAAGAGGCTCTAATGAAAATAGAGGTATAACATGTGATCTCTCCACATATACCTTGAAAAAAATAGGGAAAATAATTTAGTTAGGAACTATGAAGGAAATAATGTGATAAGATAAATGATATGATTAAAATAAAGTAGTACGATATTGAATAATCTTAGTATCTCTAACTTGGACAAGTCATCATAGAAATGGTTCATCTAAAGCATAATGGTCATCATAATCAGGTGTATTAAGGTCAATGGTACAATTAGGTATGATCTTATCATCAGAAGTCACATGATGAATAAAATGTCTAGTATTAGTTAAGACCATAAGTATGTCATTGATAAGAGGTTTACGAGAATGATGCTATAGGGATGGTGAAAGCTAGGTGATGATATGAAGGGATAGATTGAAAGTTTTGATCTTGAGGATTATCTCATATAGTTCATCATCATCATCATAATATAGGAGGTTAGGTGGCATGTTATCAATGAGTTTGAGGTGACCATTATAACCTCATTTAGAATTGATAGGATAATTGAAATGTTGAGGTTCCCTAAAGAGGACTAGGCAAAGTTTCAAGGGTAAGAATTTTAAAGACACCACATTCTTGGAATTATTTAAAATTATAAGGGTTTGTGTCTCCTTGAATCTTATAAATATCACCATTAGAGGGGAATTTGATGCATTTACATGTGGATGAGGAAACAACCCTCATGAGATGAGTCCAAGGTCTATTAAGAAAATTGTTATAAGATAGGGTAAAGTTAAAAATCATAACTTTCATGTAGATGGTGAGAAGAGGGATGGTAATAGGAATCCACATAGGAGGAATTTACCTTATATCATATCCTTGACATTTGTTATATGTGTAATTGATATTGAATTCAAAATATCCAAGAGTTTTAATGAAATTAAGGGAGGCAACTTTAATTACTTGAACCATAATCAATCAAAGCACTCTTGACCTAGATATCACTAATTTGGATGCTAATGAATAGGGGAGGATCATCCACATAAAGTGAAATCTGATTTGGAATCATGGAATTGATAGGAAACTTAAGGGAAAGAGAAGTTCCCATTATTTCATTGACATATATGCACATCTCTTCACATTGCTAAAGAATACTATCTATAGACCTAGATAAGGTAGTTTTATGTCTTACTAGAGGAGGATAAGGGATGTTCATTTCAAATATAAATTGCATTAGATAATTATAATGATTGGGGGAAGTTTGTATTAGTTCAATAAAATTTATTTGAGATGGGAGATGAGAAATTTATGCAATGGCGTACCATTATTCATAACCCATGGGTGGGTTAAAAGATAGAGGTGCATAATGTTGCAAGAGGTCATGAGAGGAGGGTTGGAAGTGTAGTAAAATTTGTGTTGGTAAGATGTAGTTGGTTTAGTTTGAGGATAAATAGGGTGATTATCTTTGGATGGTGGGATATTTTATTTAGTTATTTATTATGATTAGGTTGAATAAATACTATTGGAAGGTTGGGTAATGTTATCCATGTGTGTAGATGTTAGGGTAAGAGTAGAGATAGTGTGAGGTATTATCTAGTTGAGATGTTGAAGGTGGTTTTTAGAAGTTTATAAGGTACTCTTGCCCCAACTCTATGAGATGAGGGGGGAAGTGTCTTAAATTATTCAAAATGTTTGAGAGGTTTGGTGCATGTGTGTTGCATTAGAATCGATAAAAGCAATTACCCTTCACATGTTGGTCATATTTACCACATTTTCTTCATTGGTAGTGAGGTCTATAAGAATTTCAACATTATTTGTGGAAGGAGAATCCTTATTAATATTATTTTGATGATTAGGAAGAGGATATTTATATATAGTGAGATGAATATTAGCTTGATTTAAAGCTTGATTTTTGTTTTGTGTGTTGTGAGATTTTAAGTATATTTCATATGATTTTTATCACTTGTGAATGAGTGATTCATGATAAAAATTTGGGACAAGAAGAAAATCTATATCTAAGTTATGAAATTGTCTACAAGTCTCATGAGAGTGATCCCAACTTGTATGAAACCAAAAAAATTTGTTCAGATCATACCATGTTTTCATTAGATGAGTGGGGTCAAGGTCTTATGGTGGAGACCTGGGAAGACAATTTTGAAGTTTAGCTAAGGATAATGGATTGTGGAAATTAATGTTGTTTACTTGAGAAAATGTAGGATAATGAGTGTTTTTTGAAGGGGGAACATGATCCATAGTGTTTTTGGGAATGATGGCTTGAATGTTGTGAATAGTGTCATAAGTATCAGTGAAACCATCATTGGTAGCATGACAATTTTTGTTTTTAATGGGCATGCAAGTGCCCATGGTGGGTTGATATGGTTCAAATTGGTGCATGAGAAAATCTTGTCACTTAGCTTGGTCAAGGACTTATTTTAAAGTTCTTGGACAGAGATTCTTAACATTATATTATAAATTGGGATAGAGATCATTAGTGAATAGATGGAAAAGGTTATCATCTACCATATTATGCACACATTTATTATACAAGTTCTTCCAACATTTGATGAAAGCTTGTGTCATTTTAGACTCAAGTTGTTTACAATTTATGAAGTGAGATAAGGTATTTTTAAGGAGATCATTAGTTTAAAACTCTTGTACTAGCAAGTTAACCAAATCTTCCAATATAGTGATAGAATGGGTTTTCAATTGATTATACCAATATAAAGCATCTATTGAGAGTGTTTTATCTAATAGCTTGATATCAACAAAAGTATTAAGTTTGACCCAATATTTATAGAGATTACCAAATGTTTTTAAATGAATGTGGGATCAGTAGACCCATTATAACTGATGGTAAGGGTGACACCTCCTATGTTGATAACTTTGAGATACCCGAGGTTAATTTTAGAGATGTTTGATTGTTTTATTGATGAGGGGTTGTTGAATAATAAATTTACCATGGGAATCCCTTAGGGAGTGGGGGGTATTTAGATTTTGTGATCCCCATGAAACTTGTTAGAGTTTATTTTAAAGGTTAATTAGATGATTTTGCATCTACATAATTTGTTTTACATTATTGGTTTGAAAATTATTCATTTGATTGAGTGTTTGTAATAAAAGTTGATGAGTTTGGGAAGTATTTTTATTGGTGTGTGCATCATTTGAAGCATTGGTATTAGTATTAGTGGCCTGGGTTGAAATATGAGTAGTAACATGCACTACACTAGTGGCATTAGAAGCATTGGTAGAAAATGAAGCACTAGTAGCATGATTAGCATTTGTAGCAAAAGATGCACTATTATAATGGTTGAAATTTGAAGAAAACGAAGCACTAGTATCATGATTAACATTTTCAGCAAACTATGTACTAATGGCATGATTAAGGAGGGTCTTTCAAAAAGGCCCACTAGAGGTTGAACCTACCATGTTAGTGGAGATACTTCGCATGGAGGTTGAATAAGTCATATAATAAGTCATGGTATGGGAAGGAGATAAAATAGAAGGAAAGGGTTGAGAAGAAAAGAAAATGTCTCCCCTAAATCCATGAGAGAAGTTAGGGGAAGGTGAGAGAGGTTCTTTTACTTGAGAACCTATAATAAGATTATAAATGGTTGAAGGTTCATTTCCTCTATGTTGAGGAAATTCATTAATAAAGAAAAGCATTTTAGGTGTGTAATATAATTCAAGTTCATGTTCAAATGAGAATAAGGGATTAAAATCTAAGGATGAATGAGGAGGAATCCCATAGTTGGTAGTGCAAGTGGTAATGTAAACATTGATTTCATCTAAAGTGGAAACCACATGTTATTTCTTGGTAAACCTATTATGATGGGTAAGCCTCATCATGTTTGTTGGATTCAAATATATATTATCATCAAATAGGAAAATAATGATTAGAAAAGTAGGCTAAAATATTAATGGAAAGAATTATTTTGAAATAAGATACAAAATTGAACGGGTTAACTGTGTTCTATAAAGTAAAGAACAAAACAAAGAAAACAAGGACATAGTCATGTAGGATGACTATGTACTAGTGAACAGGGAAAAAGACAAGAAACAAGAAGACACATTTGGATAGGTTTAATATGTATTGCTTATATAGGTGAATAAAAAGGAAGATAAAGAGACCTAGTCAGATAATTCAACAATGTACTGCATGTAGATAGCCTAAAAAATATGTAAGAGATTATGTCGATATGGACAACAGTGTTTTGAAAATAAATAAATATTTTAAAAGATAAAATCTAGGCAAATGAAATTAAGCACACAATAAATTGGATCAATGTGATTGATCCAATTGGAACACATAAAACAAACCTTTCACCAATGTTGGCTTTAATGCAAGTTTTTTGACACAAAAAATAATGATCAAAGAGTAAGTAGTAACTTGAAAGTAAATGCCAACTAATTCATCATTTCTAAGTTCTATTAAGTTATAATAAAATTTTAAATTAATGTTATTGGAAGTTGGATATAATAAAGAACTAGAAATCAATCTAAAGATGGTTTTAGTAAGTTTAGGCTCAAAGGGATCTATATTGGTGATGGTACTAGCTTGATATTGGAGCGTAACTCCTCACTTCAAAATCTCATAGTGATAAGGGTGTTAGGTGATTTTATGATATATAACATCAGCCACATGTTTATAATTGGCCAAAAAACCAAGTAAGCTTCCCCCTTTATGATGAAATCCAAGTAGGTAGGCCTTGGGAAGAGAAATGTTTAATGCTTTTTATGTGTAAAGTGATTTGGAAGTGTGTGAAAAAGATAAAAATAGTGTGACTAAATTGGTAATTTGAAAAACCACCTAATTAATATATGTTTATTAATTTAAGCATGTAAGCAATTGAAATGAAAGGTGAATTAAAATTTAGCAAAAAGAGGTTAATTTCTTGATTGTGAAGAGTACAAAATCAGTTCAAGCAATACTGTATGCAAATAATGTATAACAGATTCAATTGGGTCACTATTATTCTACAAAAGTAAGATATATAAGAATAGAGTTGAATAGGTCAAGTACATTTTGGAAATATAAAATAGGGTATAGAACTATGTCAAGCTAGTTGACCTAATTGGCTATAGGGATGTAGTTTTATAGATTGAAAACTTGTGAAAAATAGTATTGAAAAAAGAAAATTGAAATGATAGAGAAGGTAAGAATGAATGTTGGTTGGATTTAAGATGTTTAAATTTAAAATTTTATGCTATGATACTCAAGTGTTGATTCAAAATTTTTGCTAATAGATTCAACTGGATCAATAAAGTTTTCAAAACTTGTGTGTTTAAAAAGAAGTTGTGAATAGAGTTGATTGGCTCGACTATGTTTGCAGACCTATATGCTAAGAAAGGAGAAAGTTGACTATTTTGAATATGTATTCAATCCTATGACTAAAGAATAAGATTATGTTGAGATGATTGATTTAGTCACCTATATTTGGCTAAGACTTACACAAACATAATAGAGTCATTTTAGAGTAATTATGTGTTAAAATTATGCATAAACTATTAGAACTATATGATAGGTTTAATAAAATACTAAAAAACTAAAAATATATAATATGATGACAAAATGAAATCATGAAAGAAAATCTACAAAGGTTTGATTCATGCCAAGTTCACCATAATGTATACAAAGGGAAGTACAACTGACCTATTAATCAATCCTATCTCAGAGAAGATAAATCCTACTTACACTTCTAATTGTTGATACATTAGATATTCAGGGTCATGACCAAGAAGTATCTTCTAGACCTAACCAAGGGATCTGTTACCATAATAACATCACTAGAGGAGTTTCCAAAGCCTCTAGTCAAGCAACATTATGTAATAACCCTAGACAGGTCCTAAGTTTCACATTTATTAAGTAAATGACAAGTAAAACAAAATCTAATCTAGTTCTCACCAAATCTTGTGGTATAAAGTTGGGTTAATAAACATAAAATGTAAACACACATAGGAGAATCTTAGTTTAGTTATGTATAGGTAAAACTCTAATGCATGGGAGATAAGTACAAATGCAAATTTATCTACTATTACATAGGAGGAACAAAATTAAGACTACTTACCTTTGAAGATGAACCCATCGAGCCTCAATCTCTCCCTTGGCCAAGGTGATTCATAAGAGGTTGTTGTGGTATATAAGGATAACAAATATAAGTCAACTCTAGGATACACAACTTATATATGCAACCAAAATACTACTCTAAAATATAAGATCCATGTCTCTAAATAAATTACTAAAACCCTAAGCTATGATGCTCAAGTAGAATGATGAATAAGTAGATGCATAATATAATATTATTCTTCTTCCCTTCCTCATAAATGATGGAAATAGATGTGTATATATAATTTAATCTAACCCTAAACCTTTCTAAAAGTTTAGTAGATAGGTTCAACCCAATCAACTCTATATCGAAAATTGATTAACACATGTTAGGTCTTAATTTAGGTGGCCAAGGTTGACCTAGACCATAACGTGTTTTTAACAATTTGAATATAGGGTTGGCCTAGGATAACAATGTAATGTAAACTATCAAAAAGGGTTTTAGTCTTAGGTAGGGGATACAAAATGTGTTGAAATTCTTAGAGGAATGTGAAAGAGAGGAGGCAAGGCTTAGAGAAGTGTATAGGTGAAGGTTATGTAGATAGCAAGTGATATTATAGGGGATACCAATCTTATGAAGCACTAATGGTCTACCCACCCCTTTCCTAGTGTACCTATTAACCAAATTTGAATTTTAGTCAAATGAGGTCAATCCTTATAATATTAAACTTTTAAATAAGTTTTATACACATCCTATGAGTCTCATATTATCCTATATATCTTACTTGTTCTGGTCCTAGTCCTCATCTAAGTTTATACCCCTTGATTAGCCTAGTCAACCATGGTCAATTATGGTCAAACCTCAATAAAATTTTGTAAAATGTATATTTGTGTCTAGTTTGTCCTAATATGTCATTTAGCATGTTTTTATGTCTTTACAAGTCATAAATTGGTCATTTCCTAAGATTCATGTGTAAAAAGGGGTCTTTTGGCCACTTTCTAACCCATTAATGGACTTGTACAAACTTATAAGATGGTAAATTTGTCACCAAGGTTAGTTTAAATGTGGGATAGGTCAGAATCATGTCAGAGATAGTCAAAGATCAGCCAAGAAGTAGTTATATTTAGTGGATGATAGTTTCTCCTTAATTTTAGGGGTTTTTGGGCACTTGTACAAATTTCTCAAGTCCATCATCAAATAAAAAAGTGGGTTGGGTATATATTAAAATCCCCACACCCATATAAACTTTTTAAATTAAAGGATAATTTAAAAAGAGGAATATTAAACTCATTTTTCTTCCTTTTCCTCTTGGCATGTAAAGGAAGGTCAACTTCAAGTACTTGGTATGGAAGGTACAATTAGAGTTGGGAGGAGTGCTTCTACAGGTGGATTTTAATATGAGCACACTTAATTTTCATAATATTATTTTGTGTTTTTTTCCTCCTCCTTTATGAAAAATCATTAACAATCCAGATAGCCTTTTATAGAATTACATCCAAGAGGGGTATATTTATGCATCTATTTTTAATTTTCAGAGGTCCTTGGATATATGCGATCTTGATAAGATGTTTTAAGGATATAATAAATCTATCTCCATGATTTTTCCAACATCTAACACTTCACCTCTCATTGTCTTTGAAGGATTTTTCAAATAGTGCTAGTTTCATGAAGTTTGAAAAGTTGGGTGCAAGTCCTATGCTTTTCCAATGTCCAGGGAGCTTCATGGTGGTGATAATGTGCTTGAGTTTCATGTGTTAATATATATTTCATGTAATCATCTTGTGGTAATTCCAAATCGCACCCTTCCAAATCCATATTGCCCATCTTCACCTTGTTTGTTGCCTTATCACTTTCAGTTAATTTTGTGTTTGTTCCATGGAGGTTGTAAAGATGTGAGAGAATTGGGAGAACATGGTGGAATAATTTTTGGGCCTTAACATTCCCTAAGAGGCATGTTTTTCATTCCATAAATACCTAGGATGGTATACAATAAGGTTTCACTCTAAGAAAGGTCATTTCCATTTTTGGGCTTTCAGTCCCAAATGTAGAAAAGAGAGGTCCTAATGCTTTTATGGATTAATATTTGATATGATATAGGATGTTTTCATAAATTTTATTCATTTGGAATTATATCCATATTTTCCTAGTATAACTATGAAAAATTTGAGAGCTAAAGGGTAAGTGGAAGCTAGATTTTGAATTCCTCCAAGTTGCTAATAAACCATTGAAAGAAGGCAGTGTTATCTATAGGATTCTCAAGGAGTGTTCACCTTCCAATGCATTTGAAAATCCTTATACATATTACTAAAAGAGGAAACAATTAAAAACAACTCAAGAATGATTTTTTATCACTTAGGTGATGGATAAGGATGATATTTCATGAAATTACACTTTTAGGCCATCCCCTGTTCCTACACAGGGCAAAGAGGCAGTAAGGATAATGCATTGATGAATGACACAAAATATGGTGTAAGGACTCATAAATAAGAATAAAAGCCTAAATGTGAGTCTTAAAATTATAAATTAAAGATTAAATAAAACCCTAGATACTCCTATCATGCTCCAAGTGACCCTTAGCTGACTTATAGGCCTGGGAACATGTACCTACAACTAAAGATAAACAATGGGTGGCATGAAAGGTGAAAAGGGTATTTTGAGATCAAATTAGGCATGTAGGTGAGTCATATTAAGATAATTTTATGTAATTTATATCACCAAAGACATTATACACACATTTTCAAACTTGAATGCCTTACCATGAAGCCTATAGGCCTAGAAATAGGCATCTACAGTCAAAACCTTGAGTTTGATCTCAATCAAGAATTGGGAGGTCTTTTGAGGTCAAAAAATGCATTAAAATGGATGAGATTAATATGATATAATGATAAAAGGATAAAAATAAAAAAATTTACACACCTTTTGAGGCTACATACATCCACGCGAGCTTACAAACAATGTAGAGTGTGTCTCAATCAAGTTGTAGGCAATGACAAGAATGAAAGGTGAAAAGGATCTTTGGAGCTCAAATGCAACATGTAAATTAGGTATTATGATATAATTATTATTTTTTGAAGATAAAAAAATACCTTACACACTTTTTGAGGTTAGATATCATTCATGAAAGCCCATAGGCCTAGAAAATTATGTCACAATCTGTACATGCAATATAGTGAAACAATACATGAGATGGGGCTAGAGAACCATGGGACAAGGTGTTTCAAATGAAATTTAAATATAAGTGGTTATAATATGTTTTTTATGGCAAAAATTTTCCTTACATACTCAAACAAAACAAAAAAAATTAATTAGGCTTCCAAACACATTCTAAACCCTGCCTACCCTCAAACTATGCTTTTCCCAAAAGTCTACCTTGCAAATTTGTTGAGTTAGAAGACCAAATGGAGGATTTAGGAGATAAAATTTGTTATAAAGTACCATTATAACCCCTATAATATGATAAAATAATCATATTTTATCATCTAACAATCATAATACCCTCTAATTTATCTTAGAGGTAGGTCACTCCTTGCATGCGTGCAAGTGGTAGTTTTTGGGAAAAGTGAGAATGGAGGGTTTGTACTCAAATTTATTATTAAATGAGGTTTTCAAAGTTGTGAAAAACATATATGTACATGATAAACCATCCTAGAGTGTTGTAATACCAAGGATATTGTATGGACAAGAAGGTCTGCAGGCAGACCTAGTAAGAAAACATGCAAACCCAACCTCAAATGAAAGGTCACTTCAAGTTCTAATTGTCCCAAATAACTATAATGTTTTTATGATTCCTAGGGGGGTAAAATATGATGTCTTAATGCTTAAATAATGCATTGAAAGTGAAAAGTATCATCTTTTGGTTCACAAAGTACAAATAGGCCTATTGGTAAGGCATAACTCTTACCCAAAAATAGGAGTCATAACAATTTTTGACCCTTGGTGATCTCTCAAAATGATTTTAATAGGTTTTTAGGTTATATTAAAAGGTGAGGAATCTTTTTTTTGGTAAGGAAACTCCATAGGAAGCCATATCTAGACCCAGACCTACTAAAACCTTCACATGAAGCATGAAAACAACTTGATTATTAACTTCCATCTCTCATATATTTCATGAATGATTACATGGGATCCTAAAACATTTGGATAAGTTATATGGGGTTATTAAGAGGACATAAATGTAATTTTTATATGGTTTCAACATTTGACCTTTATGAACAAAGGTTAATATTCCAGACCACTCAAAACCCTTATAGGGACCCGATTGGAGAAAGGAAGCAAATGAGGTATCTAGATGCAAGGTAATGGATATGAAACCACCTATATGTTTTATAGGACTCTCAGAGGATCCCACACATGTCATTTTTTGGTATGAAACAATACAAATTAGAGGAAAATAGGGCTTGTTTTGACCATTTTGAGTGGTGTGCAGGCTACAGGAGGAGTTAGGAGATAAAAAACCTTTGGGAGGAATATTTAAACTTTATATAACTTAAATTCATATAATATCATGAATAAAACTATAATTTCCCAAACTAGGCCCTCACTTTTAGCCAATTTAGTGAGCCAACTAGTGAACACTTGGAGGAAATGGCAAATCTTTGTTTGGAGAGCCTTTTAAGGCCAATTTATTGTAATTAATGGTATTATAACCCATTAAAAATTTAATTTCTCCTATTTTATGGATCATATTGAATATATAAATATTTTTTAGATGCCAAGTGTGAAGGGTGAAGGGAAAAGAGTTATTTTGGGACTGCCAAGTGTGATCATACATGGCCAAGATGATAGGAAGGGTCAGGAGCCTCCCCAATGAATGTGAAGGATTATTAGTAACCCATAATACTAATATTAATAATAAAAATTGATCAGGTGTATATTTTGGATAGTTTTGTAAGCCCAATCATAAGGGGCAGTTTTCTATGCATAAAAATGAGTTTCTTGACTATTTGCAGATCCTGAATGATTCTAGATGATATTTTTAACTCTTAAAATGGATTATATCACCCCATAACTCTATCTCATGAATTTTTAATTATTTTATAAATTGACATATGTCCAAGTGACTCTTGGACTTCCCTTCTCTCTCTACCCCCATTTCTTTTATAAATTTTTGCCTTTTGGCATTGTATGGGATCTCTCTTCCTAGGTATGGTGAATCCCTACCAAAATTTTGCCTTGAATAAATAAATATAGTTTTTTTTACCTCATTAAAATATCTCACTAAGTGTGCAATGGATGTTAGTCTTGTGCAAGTGTAAGTTTTGTCTACCTTCACATGTTTCTCTCCTCAGTACCTTGTGTGTTTGTAATCTCCCACTTATAGGTCAACAAGAAGTGTAAAATTATATTTTAGTTGTAGTGATTAGGATACTAAATAGAGTGTCTTATAATTCCTATATTTTAGTTCCTCCTATCCTATGTCATATCCAAAATCTCATGTTTAAGCATTTATATGAGAGGGGAGATTGATGTTGAATGAAGTGTATATGCTATTTGTCCTTAGTTTCAAGTGTATGTTAAGGGTATGAGTAGAGAAAATATTTTGGTGAATAACCTCTAGTATAATAGGTTTAATTTTATTTATTATAACCCTTTTCATCCCCCAAGTTGTTAGTAAGTAGGAGTATGAGTTTCAATGATGCATTAAGGGGAGCTAACCCCTAATCTAGATATCCACCTCCTAATAGGGATACCCACAGCCCTAAGGTGGTTCCATTGTATAAATTTAATGAGGAGAATATTTTACCATCTCCTCATTGGGTGTAAGTTCAAGTGACAACATTTTTTGGCATGCTCAATGGGCCTTGAGGTCCTTTCCTTGAGAAGTTTTGGTGTTCTTCACAAGATACCAGCCTTTGGAGGAAACTCGCTAAACACCAATGGTGAATCCAAGTACATATCTACTAGTTGAGAAGTCTAGGTATACCACTTAAAATTTATTTTATTGTTTGATAATCTTTTAGTGAAGTAATTCATGGGGAATTATGAGTTTGAGCTTGTTTTAACACAAATTGAGGAGTTATGTCCAGCTCTGTCTCTTCTTCCTAATTATGAGAAAGTTGTTGGCTAGCCTTAAAAAATTTGTGATCCATATATCCCACCTAACCCATATCTAATTCATCCATTGTATATTTAAAAATAACTCTCCTTGGTTACCAAGAATACATGCTAGACTTTGACACTATATATTGTTGTGGTGAAATCATACCTAGTGTGTCTATTGAGAGTGTAAGGAATGCCTTGGAAAAATCAAGGAGTGGATACCTATAGAGGGGTTTAATTATCCAAATATTACCTTTGAAATTCTTTATGTTTGTGGCCTAATATTTAATCTATAAGATAGATTGAGATTCCATGAACACATTCCATTTTGGCAACCTCAAAATTCCCCATTTTCACCTTCAAGTGTGTCATCTTTTCCCCTTCAAAATGCTAGTCCAACCATGTTTCCTAATACCCAAAACCACTCATTTACTTCCCCAAGTTTCCCTTCTTGTAAATCCATCCAAGAAAGCAGCCCAATGAAGGAAAACATCATGATTGATCAGGTTCACTTGTTTGAAGAGGATTTTGAGAGAGAGAGATTGAATTTTAAAGCTCATCTTGAAAGGGAGTTTGAATTGACCAATTAGGCCTTGAGGTAGTCCATCATGGAAATGTAAGGTAAACTCTCTAAACCCACTCTTTCAAGTTCCAATCAAGATACCAAATGTCAATAAGATCCTAGTTTCCTAAACATATCTTTCACTCCTTCACTAGCATCTTAGTCATATGGAAATATCCTTGAACCCACTTTTCCAAGATGGATAGAAGTGATAGCATCTTGTGAAGAGAGGAGTGAATCTTGTTTGTGTAAAGAAGTTGGTAAAAGAAAGAATATTGAAACCACTCAAATCCCTCCCACCCCTCCTCAAGATACCATTTAATCCATCCTTCTACCTCCTCCAAATGATCAAGGTTGCCTTCCTAATGTGGATAATTGTCCTGCTACTTAGGAATCCCCTTTGGCCAAACTCCCTATTTTTGAGATTCTTTATGTTGACACCACTAAGAGGGAAGATGAAATTAAAATTTTATATTAGATATAGGATGAGGAGGTGATGACTGATAATGAGGAGACATATGCTTGCAATGATCAAACAAAAGTTGAGGGAGAGTTTTCAGAAGAGCTCCTTTTGAATCCCATAGAAGAAGAGGGAGACGTTTCTCTTATTTTTCCATTTCATGATGTAGACTATTCAGGTAAGGAGGACTTATGGTAGATGTTTTAGGACATATACAATGAAGGTGAAGGTCTCAAAGAGCCTGCACATAATTTGAAACTCATTCCAAGACGTGAAAAACAAGAGGTTGTGTCTAAAAAGGAAGACATGTGGTAAACCTACTTGAAAATGTTTAAAGAATATGAGGAGGGTGAGAGGTATGATCTCTAAGTTTAACAAGGTCAAGATGAAGGAGAGTAAGCACATGTTGAATAACATCACCTCTAAGAAATTCCATCTCATGATGAATCCATCTATGATGATCTTGGGCCTTTTGAAGGTGATCTAGAGTTTGTTTCTACATCCATTTATGAAACTACCTTCACCAACATCAAAAGAGGTATTGAACAAGAAACACTTCCTAGTAGACATGATAAAATGCTCCTTAAAGAGTTTGAATAAGTTGTGACAATGGATGAAAATGAGGGAGTCCTTCAAGGAGACATACACTCGCAACAAGCTATCCATGTCTAAGTATGCCAATTTGTCATGAAGAGTCAGGAGGATAGTAGTATGAGGCTTATTTCAAGGTTAATGAGGACCCTATATATTTTGGAAATCTATGGGAGATGACTCCATTGGATGATGTACAAAGACAATGAATAAAAAGAAAAAAAGAGTCATATAATATCCCATCCAAGAAGAAGCAAGCTTGACATCCTCACTCATCTAGTGAGGAAGGAGACCTAAGGTACTTCCATTTGATCTAGGAAGGGAGGTATGATCAATATTCATGTACATATATGTTTTTTTTTAGTTGTTTCTTATTTTCCTAAGTGCTTAGTAGCACAAGTGTGTCCTTGTCTTATTTGTTGTTGTGTATTTCCAGAGTTATTTCCCTTTGTGTGTTTTGAGGTAATATTACTATTTTATTGAGATTTTCAAGGTCTGGTCCTAATGTTTCTAAGTGTATACTAACTCCCTTTCCCAATGGATAGGATAAGGCTACTTGTCCTTAACATAGGCAAGTATGTTACCCCTATAATTTACTAAATTGTTGACCAAATTTAACTCTTAGTCAAATGAGGTTAACCCATATAATTTTAAACTTTTAAATAAGGTTTATACACATCTTATGGGGTCTCATATTGTCTTATATATCTTACTTGGTCTGGTCTTAGTCCTTGTCTAAGTCCATTCCCCTTGAATTGGCCTAGTCAACCATGGTCAAAACTCATTAAAACTTGGTCAAAGGTATATTTGTGACTATTTTTTCCTAATATGGCATTTAGCATGTTTATATGTCTTTACAAGTCATAAATTGGTCATTTCCTAAGTTTCATGTACAAAAAGGGGTCTTTTGGCCACTTTCTAGCCCATTAATGGACTTGTACGAACTTATAAGAGGGTAAATTTGTCCCCAAGGTTAGTTTAAATTTGGGAGAGGTCAGAATCATGTTAGAGATAGTCATATATCAGCCAAGAAGTAGTTATGTTTAGTGGATGGTAGTTTCTCCTTAATTTTAGGTGTTTTTGGGCACTTGTACAGACTTCTCAAGTCCATCATTAGCTAAAAATGTGGGTGGAGTGTTTCTTCACCTCCCCACACCCATTTAAACATTTGGAATTTAAGGAGAATTAAAAAATATGCATCTTCAACTCATTTTTCTTCCTTTTCCTTTTGGCATGCAAAGGAAGTTCAAATTCAAGAACTTGGTATGGAAGGTAAAGGTAGAGTTACAAGGATTGATTCTATAGGTGGATTTTAATCTTAATACACTTCATTTTCATAATAGGAGTTTGTGTTTTGGTCCCTCCTCCTTTATGAACAATCATTAACAATCTAGGCAGCCTTATATATAATTGCAACCAAGAGGGGTATATTTATGCATCTATTTCTAATTTTTAGAGGTTTTTATAGCTATGTGATCTTGATGGGATGTTTTTATGATAGAATCAAACTCTCTCCATGATGTTTTCAATGTCTAACACTTCACCTCTCATTGTCTTTGAAGGAGTTTTCAAATAGTGTCAGTTTCATAAAGTTTGCAAAGTTGGGTGTAGGTCTTATGTTTTTTCCAACATCCAAGGAGCTTCATGGTGGTGATAATGTGCTTAAGGTTCATGTGTGAATATCTCTTTCATGTAACACATTCTAAACCCTACCTACCCTCAAACTATGCTTTTTACAAAACTTTACCTTGCAAATTTGTTGAGTTGGAGGACCAAATGGAGAAGTTATGAGATCAAATTTGGTAAAAAGTACCCTCAAGACCCATAAAATATGTTCCAATAATAATATTTTGTCATATAATAGGTCTAATACCCTTTTTTATTATCTTAGAGGTAGGTCACCCCTTACATGTGTGCGAGTGGCAGTTTTTGGGAAAAGTGAAGAATGGAGGGTTTGTACTCAATTTGATCAGTCAATGAGGCTTGGAAAGTTTGGGAACCAGCCTATAGTGTTGTAATACCAAGGAGATGGTCTGGACAAGAAGGTCTAAAAGTAGACCTAGTAAGAAAACATGCAAACCCAACATTAACTGAAAGGTCAATTCAAGTTCTAACTATCTCCAAGCACTCTAATGTTTGTATGATGCCTATGGGGGTAAAATATTATGTTTTAATGCTACAAAAATGCATTAAAAGTGAAAACTATCATTTTTAGTTCACAAAGTACAAACAAATATGTTGGCAAGGCATAGCTCTTATCCAAAAATAGGAGTCATTCCCATTTTTGACTCTTGGTGAGCTCTCCAAATGATTTGAATAGGTTAGTAGGTAAGATAAAGAGGTGAGAAAGGTTTTTGTTGTCAAGGAAACTTCATAGGAAGCCATCTCTAGACCCAGACCTACTAAAACCCTAACAGGAAGCATGAAAAAAACTCAATTGTCAACTTTCATCACTCATATCTTTCATGAATGCTTGCATGGGACCCTAATCTATTTGGATAAGTTATAGGGAGTTATTAAGAGGCCACAAATGTAATTTTTCTAGGGTTTCAACATTTTACCTTTATGAACAAAGGTTAAGAGTCTAGGCCACTCAAAACCCTTGTAAAACCGTTATAAAGACCTAATTAGAGAAAGGAAGAAAATGGGGTATCTAGATGAAATATAATTCCCATGAAACCACATGTAGTTTTCATAGTAATCTCATAAGATCCCACACATGTGATTCTTTTGTATATAACTATATGGATCAGAGGAAAATAGGGCTTGTTTTGACCATTTTAAGTGGTGTGCAGGCTACAAGAGAAGCTAGGAGATGAAACAAAATTTGAGAGTAATATTTACACTTTATATAACTCCAAAAATTAATTTAATCTCATTAAAAAACCTCTAGGTTCCCCAACTAGGCCCTCACTTTCAGCTAGTCTAGTGAGCCAACTAGTGAACACTTGGGGAAAATGGAAAATCTTTGTTTGAAGAGACTTTTAAGGACAATTTATTGTAATTGATGGTATGATCACTCCTTAAACATGACATTTCTCCTATTTTATGGATCATATTGTAGATATGAATAGTTTTTAGATTCCAAGTGTGAAGGGTGAAGGGAAAAGAGCTATTTTGAGACTACCAAGTGTGATCATGCATGGCCAAGATGATGGGAAGGGTCATGAGCCTCCAAATTAATGTGATAGATTATTATTAACCCATAATACTTATATTAATCATCAAAATTGATCAGGTGTATATTTTGGGTAGTTTTGTAAGACCAATCATAAGGGGTAGTTTTCTATGCATAGAAAAGGAGTTTCTTGACTATTTGAAAATCGTAAATGATTCTAGATGATATTTTTAACTCCTAACAGGGATTATCTCACCCCATCCCTATCTCTCATGAATTTTAACTAATTTTAGCAAGTGATTCTTTGACTTCCCTTCTCTCTCTCCCCATTTCTTTTATAAATTATATCCTTTTAGCATTGTATGAGATCTCTCTACCTGGGTATGGTGAAGCCATACCAACATTTTACCTTGAATAAATAGATATAAGTGTTTTAACTCATTCAAATATTTCATTAAAGTGTTTTACCTCATTTAAATATTTCACTAAGTGTGCAATGTATGTTAGTCTTGTGCAAGTGTACGTTTTGTCTACCTTCACATGTTTCTCCTACTTATAGGTCAACAAGAAGTGTCAAAGTAGATTGTAGGTGTAGTGAGTAGGCTACTCAATATAGTGTCTTATAATTCATATTTTCTAGTTCCTCCTATCTTATGCCATCTCCAAGACCTTATGTTGAAGCATTGATGTGAAAGGGGATATTGATGTTGAATGAAATGTATGTGATATTTGTCCTTCATTTCAAGTGTATGTTAAAGGTATGAGTAGAGAAAATATTTTGTTGCATCACCTCCAATATAATATGTTTACTTTTAGTTATTCTAACCCTTTTCATCCCCCCAAGTTTTTAGTAGGAGTATGAGCTTCAATGATGCATCAAGGAGAACTAACTCCTAATCTAGAGATCCACCTCCTAATAGGGATACCCACAACCCTAAGGTGGTTCCATTTTCTCACTTGAATGAGGATAAGCTTGTCCCATCTCCTCATTGGGTGAAATTTTAAGTGGCAATAGTACCTTTTAAGTCTTGCACTCAGAGAGATTGAGACTCAAGGGTTTCCTACAAGAGAGGTCTTGAAAGAACCCATTGAGTCTCAATATATCTAAGTGCACACCTTAAAGAATGCCCTAGAAAAGAGGTGGGTAGACCATTGGTGCTTCAAAATATTATTTTTCCCTATACCACCACTTACAATCAAAACAAGTCCATTGTATACATTTCCCTAGGATTTGACTCCTCCCTTACATGCTCCTCTCCAAGAAATTCACTACCTCAAATAGCCCCTATATAAGCAAAACCTATTTTTTCCACCCTATGAATGTAGTTGAATTAGTAAACCTTGTTCTAGGAAATGAACACATTATGAAACTGAGTCAACCTAGGTTAACTTGGTTTGGACCTAACTAATTTATTTTCCATACAACTAGGTCTATTGGGTTGACATCTACATCGAGTAAAATTATGGAAGGGTTTAGGATTAGATCTGACTATATAAACACATCTTTTACCACAATTCCAATATAGAAAATAATTCATTTTCACTTATATATGATCTTTATTTCCACCATTATACTTGAGGAGTCATTGTTTAGGGTTTCATACATCTTTGGAGAAAAATCTTGTCTTGTGTAAATGTCTTAGATACATAAGAGAAGTATTTTAGCCTAGAGATGACCTATTTTTGTGATCCTTAATAACCATAATATCTTATTACAAAGAACCATTAGCTAAGGGAGAGATTAATCCTCGATAGGTTCATATTCAAGGTAAGTATTCCTAACTCTTACTCCTCTATTTTGGTAGATAGAATTGCATAATTGATGGATTTTGAATGTATTTATATCTATTTTCATAGGATTACCTCTACATTGAATTAATTAGATTTTTAATGTTCATGTATATTATTTACGTTTATTATTCCCCATTTATGCCACAAGCTTTGGTGAGCACTAGATTAGATTTACTTTACTTTGTTACAAACCATAGGATCTAGCTAGGTTTATTATGTGGTATTACTCGATTATAGGCTTTGGAACCCTTTATAGTGATATTGTATGGTCAAGAAACCCATTAGTTAGGTATATCAGATCCATATTGGTGATGACCTTTATTGTCTAAATGTACAACCAAGAGGAATGGTTAGTTTGATTTATCATATCCAAGCTAGGATTTATTTATAGATCATATTCACTTTCTATTGTATACACCAATGAGTGAATAGTTTCTCCAAACTATAAAATTGGGGGTTATTAAAACTATAATAAAAAAATACCAATAATAAAGGTCCTGAGGTTATAGATAGAAACTAAACATTTTGAACAAAAACATGTCCTAACCCATGAATAATAATAATAATAATAATAATAATAATAATACATGTGTGAGGAATCAAAATCCTCAACCCATAGTTCATGCAATTAATTTTAAAAATACTCCACCCCATAGCATACAATTTCAAAACCCACCTCCATACCAATCTCAACCTGTTGACCATTACCCATAATAACAAAACTAACCTTTTCCTTAAGGCAAAAACCCACAATGTGTTGAGGTTAACATATCCCCATTTTTTTAAAATTGGGACCCTTGAGATACTTTAAACCTTAACCTTGAAACCATGGCATGTTTTGAAAATTATTGGAATTTAAAGACCATACACTTTAATAAAGTTGGATTAATAATTTATGGTTTTGTTTTGGGCTTGCCTAAAGTTGCTAAAAATTGGTCTTCATGTCTTAAAAGATATAGGTTTCATAAAGTTCTTACTGATGGATCATGCTTAGAGTCTATAGATTAACTCTATTTTGAATTCATGCTCTGAAAGATCTCCTCCAAAAACCCTAGCATAAACCCTTGGTTTAAATTTACATTTTGGAGAAGCGAATTGGTGGGAACATTTCAAATTACTTTGGACTTAAGCTTAATTTTCACACTAAGGCTTAGTCATATTTCTTAACATAACCAAACCTTAAATTGAAAGTCCTACTTTGTCCCTTTTATTTTACCCCTTTGTTTCCTATATTTTTAACTGAGTCTAATGTTTATAATTGGCACGGTAACTTTTAATTTTCCTAATCATGGTCCCCTTTATCACCTATTTAGCCTAAAACCTTAACACTAAGGCACCATTCATTTTTATCAACATTGATGAGACCTTAGTGTTGACGTAGGAAAGTGCACCTAGTTGTAGGAAAACAGGTTCCTGCCCTCTCCTCACAACACGGAAACTCCTCTCTCACCTGTGGGACAACGAAGCTGGAGAGGAGAGTCTCTAGATAAGGGCTAGCTCCCTTTGATGTATCATGTTTGTTTTAGCAAGTGCAAATACATATAGGTATATATATAAATTGGGGGGAGATGAAAAGGGAGAAAGATACAGGTAAATAAACTACTATAAGGAGGTGATACACCAAAAATAGGTCAACCTTCACACATCCACACTCAAAATTAGATAAAAACAACAAGACATACACTTCAGGCTTGGCAAAAGGACCAGATTGCAAGAGAAAGATAGGGAGGTTCTCATGAAAATGCAAAAATAGAGACTCACCAAGGTGTTGTACAATACACACTGTAAGTGACTTCCCCTATTTTATACTTCCAAAAAGAACTCTTCTCCTGCAAGCTGCAAACTGGGGCCTTGTAGATAATTGGTCTACTGATGTTGAACTTGTGAGAGCATCAAAGATAATGACTAAACACAAATAACACTTAGAACATACATAGAATATCTATCCAAGATGGAGGCAAAACTATATTTTTATTGATTCAGGTGGAAATTTTAGCAGAGCTATGCTTTGTAAAATTGTGGAAGATTCTTACAAAAATGACAAGTATCAAATATATATGAGAAAATAAAAAGGAAGCCCATGTGGCATTCCTTCAACAAGTTGCTCAAAACATTAATGAGCCATGTGCTTTGTTTACTCAAAGTCTGCATTTTCCAGGTCAGAACATGGTTTGTCCACTCATTAAATGTAAAATGGAGAAAACCGGTTACATTACTTAGCTGTTGCATCTTCTCATGATCAATTCGAAGGAACTATTTCACCTGCTAGAGTCACTTCTCAAATTGGTGCCACTTTGACTTAACTGCTTGCTCATTATGTGCATGTCTTCTTGTCTTTTATCAAATTTTGTCTCTATCTAGCTTGTTCGGCCCCCTAGGGGCAAACTTTCAGCAAGTTGCTACATTTTGGGCTCCTTGGCAATACTTTCTCAGTTTGAAACAAAGGCCATTTTATTCTGCTAATTTTGACTCTCAACTGGTCATCGAGCTTTGAAAACCAATGGACATTCCATCCTCTTGAAATTGATGACTTCTCAAGCATCATCGCTTAAATACCAATGGCTAGACCACTCTGCTAAATTTGACGTCCACCAAGACTTCATCGAGTCTAGCTAAAATGCTATCGAGTCCATTGCCACATCACTCGAGTCCATGTGGCATCCTCTCAGACACTTCCATGTCTTGTAATTTTTTGGCACCTGTCCCCTTGTTTTTGAATTACCCTCCCGAGCTCCCACGGGCAAATTGTCTGTGGACAATTTCCCCGAGTTAAAACCCCGAGTGGCTTTGCTATGTATTTTCGCAGACAAAATGTCTGTGGGCAATTCTCATGAACAAATTGTCCATGAAAATTCTATCTAACCATTCCTTTGAGTTTCTTTTGAACTGTCCACCTGAATCTTTGAAATGTTGAAGTGTCTGCCCTCCAAAGGGTACTTTGACCATTTGACTGCCCTTCAGCCAAGGGCAGTCCTTTGAACCAAACCTATTGAACCAAAATTTGGTTCAACAGTTCAAGGTTCAAAGGAGTGCATCAATGAACCAAGGCCAAGCCCGATGAACTCATGCATTGAACTTTTCCATTGAACCCAGACCGTTGAACCAAAAATGGTTCAACGGTTCAACTAAGCACGCCGATGAGCCAAGGAAGGCCGGTGAACCAATATTAAACCGAACATGTGAACCTAAGCTGTTGAACCAAATACATTGAACCTAGATTATTGAACCAAGAATTTGGTTCAATGGTTCAATGGTACAAAGGTTCAACACATATTGTATTGAGATGTTCGAATCAAATAATGAACTCTTTGAACTTGAACCAAGCCTGTTGAACCAAAAAAATTGGTTCAACAGTTTGGTTCAACCATTATTTAACCAAGATACTAAACTTGAAAATGAACCTTTGAACCAAGAAACTGAACCATTGAACTAGGCCACAAATCAAAAATGTTGAACCTGAACAAACTAAAATATAACTGGCATGAATAGCAAGGGAGGAAGGGGACCAAAAAATTTTACCTGTGGGTAGAATTTGGTCAACAAATTGGTGACTCCTAGGGGAAGTATGCCTACTATGCTTAGAGACTAGTTGACTTGCAATCCATTGGGCATGGAGTTGGATAGTAACTTTGAGAACCAGCAACAGCTCTGACAAACCTTAGAACCAGCCACATAGGTTTACCTCTAAGGAAATGAAATCACACACAAGACTAAGAAAACTATTACTTGTGTAATAGCACTTATGGAAAATGGGAAAGAAAACAAGGGAAAATATGTATAACTGAAAAGAGACTCAGTGGCAATGCTTCAGATGTATCCCATTAACTGGGATATGCAATTATTCACCATCCAACCTAGAGAGTTGTAACACATTATGCTTCTTGCATTGAGTAATTATGTAAGGACCACTCCATAAGGTGTCAAATTTTGCATGTTTTCTAGGCTTGGCTCAATCTTCATCCCACTTTAAGACAATGTCTCCTTCAGCAAAATCTTTTGGCAAATATTTCTTATCGAAGTGCCTCTTTACTTGTTGTTGGCGACTGGTCATAGAATCCATAGCCTGATTCCTTACCTCTTGGAGCTCCATTAGTTCACACAACCTGACCTCCATGTTACTTCCTTCTTCTAATTGCAACTGATGAGCAAGGTCCAATGCTAGCAATTCGAGTGAGATGGGAAGCCTAACTTCCCTTCCATTTACGAGCGTATATGGAGAATTTTTTATTGCTCTCTTTAGAGTAATTTGGTCGGCCCATAGAGCTGTCTTCAACTTGGCATGCCAAGTCTTCTAATTTTTTTCCATGGTCCTCTTTATAATTCTAATCAAATTTTTATTGGTGGACTCAGCCAGCCCATTCCCCTGCGGATAATAATTTGATGAAGTGTTGAGATATATGCCATACTTCAGTGCCCATTCACTAGTTTTGGTTCCCAAAAAAGCAAAGGTGTTATCTGAGATTATGGTGGTTGGGACCCCAAATCTTGTTACCAGGGCCTCATAAAACTCTAGGACTACACTTTCATTCACCTCTTTTAGAGCAACAGCTTTCACCCACCTTGTGAAATAGTCTGTGGTAGTTAGAACCCAATTGTGTCCAACACTAGAAGGAGGATTGATCATTCCTATGAATTCTAGGCCCCACTGCATGAATGGCTATTCCACTTGAATAGGCTGTAGAGGCATGGCAGTCAATCATTGTTTTTTGTTAAAAAGTGCACATTTTTGGCACTTTCTTACCCAGGCATGGGTGTCCTTAAAAAGAGTAGGCCAAAAATAGCCAGCTCTCATTATCCTTGCTGTAGTAGCTCTAGGAGCGAAATGACCACCTACTGGCCCATCATGAAACTTAGCCAGTACCTTATCAACCTAATTGGGGTCAATGCATCTTAGAAGAACCCCAGAGAGATCCTTCCTAAACAATACTTCATCAACTAGAACATAAGGAAGGAACTAGAGCTTAAAATACCTTCTTCTGGTATTATCAAGACCCTATGGACACTCACCCATGAGAAGGAAATGCCTCATGTCTAGCATCCAATCCTTTATGACAACTGGTTCTTTTGTAGTGGCTACATCATGGATTAGCAAGCTATTTTCCCTTTTTTGTTTGAAATCTACCACCAGCTATTCGTACAAGCCTCTGCCCCTCACCAGCTTGGTGATTTTAATGTCTATGTCATACTCCATCACTTTGGTGATCCATCCTGCCCTTTTCTCATTTAAATCTCAATTGGTCAATAAATCCTTGATGCCAAGATGTGGGACCATAAGGTGAACCTTGCTATTAGACAACATATACCTAAATTTATTTAGGCTCTGCACTACTGCCAGGACTTGCTTTTCTACATACATGTACCTAATTTTGAAATCCTCTAACCCTTGTCTAAAGAAGGCAAGTTACTACTCGAGGTCATCACCATTTGCTTGAGTAAGCATGGTAGATATCACTTCTTCATTACTGAATGTATAGAGGTTGAAGTCTTTACTGAAGTCGACGCTGATCAGAGTGGGTGCCTAGGCTAAAGCCTACTTGATGGCTTCAAAGCTATCTTTTATTTGCATTGTCCACTTGAGTTCTTCACCTTGCCTCAGCATAGAGGTCAGGGGCTTAACTATCTCAATGAAATTTAGAATGAATCTTCGAATAAAATTTATCCTGCTAAAGAAACTCTGCAGGCCTTTCTTGTGCTTTGGCAAAGACATCTCCAGAATGGAACAAACTCTTTCAAGGTTAATGGACAACCCCTCCTTAAACAAGATGTGGCCAATAAGTTTCCCCTCATGAAAAACAAACACACATTTCTTTGGATTAAGAGAGATGCCCTACACCTTTCCAAAATCTGCCTAAGGTGTTTTATGTGCTGGCTCACTTCCTTGGAGAATACCGTTACATCATCAAGGTATACCGGCATGTTGTTATTTATCAAGCCACCAAAAGCCATGTCCATGGCTTGCTAAAAGGTAACAAAAACATTGGATAGCCCGAATGGCATCTTCTTGTAGGCAAACATTCCCCATTTAGTGGTGAAGGCTATTTTGTACTAGTCACAGCCTTGCACCAAAATCTGATTATACCCTGAATAGCCATCCAGGAAGGAGAAACACTCACTACCAATTACTTTCTAAAGGATCCACTCCATGCTTAAGAGGGGATAATGATCTTTTAAAGAGACTTTATTAAGGTCTCTAAAATCAACACATAGCCTAATCTCCCCATTTTTATTTCTAACAAGAACAAGGTTGGCCAGCCATGAGGAATGTTTGATTGGAAATATAAATTTAGACTCAATTAATTTGGCCAATTCCCTCTACATGAGGGGCTCAATTGTAGGATTGATAGGCCTTTGCTTTTGTGTGACTAGCCTGGTGCCTTCTTCTAATTTAATGGTGTGTTAGGTAAGCCTTGGGTCGAAGCCCTTCAAGTCGCTATAATCCCATGCAAACACATCAGTGAATTCATGACATAGCAGAACGAAAGCTCACCTTTCTTGAAATATGTAGACCTTGCCAAGTGCCAGCAACTTGTCCTTGTAGATTTTAACCCTTTCATAATTCTCCTCTTTGGTTGTGATGCATGCCTTGTCATTTCTCAGTTGGTCATCTCCATTGAAAATGCTTTCAAGTGTGACCAGACCTTTAGGGAGTTTATTATTCTTCAACTGAACAATCTAATTTCCATATTGCTGCTGCAATTTTGCCTGGTTGTGTATTACGAACTCAGCTTCTTCCTATAAGAAGAAAGCTATCTGTTGGTCACTTTCAAAAACTTGCCAATTTTCAATGTTGTCTGGGATAGAGGGTCAAACTACCACTTTCAAGTGGCATGAACCATAATCTCGGCTTATTTCCCTTGAAATGTCAAATTGAGCACCAATTACTGCTAACCTGTCTGCTTGTTTGTTCTGCTCCTTGGGAATTGAGGCAATGTTGAAGTCAAGGAAAACTTCCATCAAGTCTTAGACCCTATGCTTATAATACTTTAGCAAGGAGTTCTTTGTTAGATTCTAGCCTTTCACTTGATTTACAATCAGCTCGCTATCTCCCAAGGCCTGCAACTCCTTAATCCCTCTTTTTCTTGCCCATTTAAGCCCATGGATTAAAGACTCATATTCTAAAACATTACTCGTGCAAAATAATTGGAAATGGAAAGATAAAAAATACCTTTCTTTTGAAGGGGAAACCAACATCACCCCATAACCAGCACCCAGCTTACTTCTAGAACCGTCAAAATACAGCTGCCATAGACCAAGGTCATCCTAGCCGGCCTTCACTAAATTGGGCATGAAGGCACTTTCCTCTTGCAAGCAATAGACTCCAAGGTCTACCTCCTCAATAAACTTATAAAGATCATGCTCAAAGTTATCATTTCCCCACTCATCCAAGAGTAAGTCTGTGACTCCTTCAAGAGCAGAGGACAAAGATTGGTCTGTCTGGGATTCTTTTGGGTTGATAATAGTGTAACTAACATTCACTACCTTGGGAAAATATGGATCTAGATGATCCTTGTAGAGTGGCTCAGATTCAATTTTTACCTTGGTCCCATACTTGGTTTTAAAAACTAGGTATGACCAATTCACTGCTAGATAGCCACCTATCTTTGACGTGAAGTCCCTGGACAAGCAAATTGCGAAATACAGAGGAACATCTACTACCACTATATCATGGGGGATTGAGAAGGTTGGGCAAGCATGCAATGTCAAGCTTAAATCCTTCAAAATTCCAACTATTTTTTTAGGTGTCCCATCTAGCTGTAGGACTCCTTTGTTCATTTCTTCATACTTCAATCCCATCTTATCAGCAATGCACTTGGGCATCACTGAGGTGCTGGCCCCACTGTCAATTATGCAGTTGTGTACCAAGAAATCCCCTATGACCAAAGATACATAGAAAGGGGGAATTTTTTCTTCTTTATTTACCTAACTTGAAGTGGAAGGCTGTCCATTTGTCATCATGACATTATCAGCGCTTGCTGGGGTAGCTTGTCGGTCCAGCTCATGCAATTCTTTCTTCAATACATCCTTCTGTCCTAAAAGAGACAATGAATCCCATAAAGAGATGCTCACATGCAACTTCTTCATTTGGTCCACTATATTGACTTAGGGACTACTTCCCTTCATGTTTTCTTTTGGGCTGATCCCAACCAGAGCTGTAGGCTGAGGCACTGAAGGTACAAGCAACTGTTTGAAAATTGGGGCCTTTTGAAATGAGTGTGATGGAGGAGGTGTTATTTCTACCTGAGTGGTAGCCTACACCTCTCCAATTTCTCTTCTCTTAAATCTTGTTTTGGCTACAACATAATCAGCTTGATTGTCTACAGTACCCCCATGATTGATTGCACAAAACTCACCCTCTAGGTGATTCATAAGAGTAGAATCTGGTTGGGCCTGATTGCTACTCGTGTTGGGATGCATTGAAGGCTCAAAAAATTGGGAATGAGCAGCAACCTAATTTTCTATATTATGGAAATAATTCATCATCTCATTTGTGTGAATAGCCTATTCTTGACCATATCCCATGGTCAAACAGCTAGGCTACTCTTGTACTAAATTGTTCTGAATAGGTACCATGGCCTTAGATGATGAGGAGGGACTGGTGTTGTAATTTTGAAATGGCCTGGTTGTAGTGAGCTACCCCTGACCTTGAATATAATTTTGAAAGGGGGTCTAGGGGCTTGACCATAATTATGGTATCCCTGATTTGGTCTGTTGCCTTGAGCTTGCTGCCTTTTAATGGCAACAAGTTCGTTGGACATGTTCTACAATAGACTCTTAACCTCATGAAGTTCATTTGATAGAACAACAATTGGCTTCTCAATGGTAGGCAGGGGAGCAATTGTGGGAGCAACAGTTTGAATTGGGGGCAGCAATTCTGGGAAAAGTGGCATGTGAGGCCTAGGGGTGATCTTTCCAGCTTGTACCAAGAAATTCTTAGTGGTTATGGTAATTTCATAAGTATCAGGCAATTTATGCCCTCCCATAGATTGTATCATCACTGCAATGTCACTATTTAATGCTTTTAAATAGTACAAAAAAGCATAGCTGGGAGTCGGCCTTACAAGGATGGGAATTCTATTCCAAGTCTTTTGAAATCACGTGTTGAAATCTTGCATATACTTGTGTGGAGCTCTCTTTATGGTCATCAGCTGCTCAGCAAGTGAGAGGCCATCACTCTTTTCCCCAAAACAATATGTCAACTGAGTGCCCAATTCGTTCCAAGAATGTATTGAATTTATGGGAAAGGTTCCATACCAATCAAGAGACTTGCCTTTCAAAGATAATGCTAGCAATCTGATGGCAATGTTTTCTTCTATGAAATTATGGATATTGCAGAGGTTAGCAATATTCTTAATATGCTCAATGACTGTAATGGGCCCCACTCCATTGAAAGAAGGCACATTTTTTAAGGCTATTCCTAGAATTGGATCATAGCATGGGATATTCAAGGGGATCTCACCATGAAAAGCCACAAAAGGCAATGCCATGGCTGGGATTGGCTGTAACTGTGGCTGTGCTACGATTGTGTCTCTTATAATAGGCCTAGGAGGATTGATTGTTGGATAAGGATGGGTCCTCTCAAATCATAGTCTTTTATCAGAGTTTAAAGGTAACTCAACAAAATCAAAAGGGACCCCTCTTGAAGCAGACCTTGTGGTGACCTTAGACATAAAAGATTAAGAAATTGGCTTTGAAAATATAAAAGTGAAGCTCTTACCAGTGGAGTCGCTAGATGCTGGAAAACTTTAATTGGTTGTATCAAGACCAACATCAATCCTAAATTTTATTGAGTTAAAAATTGTGGGTCCCACCAGGTGTATCAAAACTATTGACATAGGAAAGTGCACCCAGTGGTAGGAAAATAGGTTCCTACCCTCTCCTCACAACATGGAAACTCCTCTCTCGCCTGTGGGATAGTGAAGATGGAGAGGAGAGTCTCTAGATAAGGGCTAGCTCCCTTTGATGTATCATGTTTGTTTTAGCAAGTACAAATACATATATATATATATATATATATATATTGGGGGGGATGAATAGGGAGAAACATAAAGGTAAACAAACTACTCTAAGGAGGTGATACACCAAAAATAGGTTGACATTCACACATCCACACTTAGAATCAGACAAAAACAACAAGACATACACTTTAGGCTTGGCAGAAGGACCAGACTGCAAGAGAAAGATAGGGAGGTTCTCATGAAAATGTAGAAACAGAGACTCACCAAGGTGCTATACAATACACACTGTAAGTGACTTCCTCTATTTTATACTTCCAAAAAGAACTCTTCTCCTGCAAGCTGCAAACTGGGGCCTTATAGATAATTGGTCTACTGGTGTTAAACCTGTGAGAGCATCAAAGATAATGACTAAACACAAATAACACTCAGAACATACACATAAGATCTATCCAAGATGGAAGCAAAACTATGTTTTTATTGATTCAGGTGGAAATTTTAGTAGAGCTACACTTTGTAAAATTGTGGAAGATTTTTACAAAAATGACAAGTATCAAATATATATGAGAAAACAAAAAGGAAACCCATTCCTTCAACAAGTGGCCATCGCATCCCTTCAACAAGTTGCTCAAAACATTAACAAGATATATGCTTTATCTGCTCGAAGTCTACTTTTTCTAGGTCAAAATGTGGTTTGTCCACTCATTAAATGTAAAATGGAGAAAACCAGTTACATTACTTAGCTATTGCATCTTCTAATGATCAATTCTCCTTCCAGTGCTAGACACAAGTGGGTTTTGAATACCATGGATTATTTCACAAGGTGGGTGGAAGCTATTGCTCTGAAAGAGGTGAATGAAAGCATAGTCCTAGAGTTCTATGAGGACTTGGTCACAAGATTTGGGGTCCCATCCACCATAATCTCAGATAACGCCTTGGCTTTTTTGGGAACCAAAACTAGTGAATGGGTGCTGAAGTATGGCATATATCTCAGCACTTCATCAAATTATTATCTACAGAGGAATGGGCTGGCTAAGTCCACCAATAAAAATTTGATCAAAATTATAAAGAGGACCATGGAAGAAAATTAGAAGACTTGGCATTGCAAGTTGAAGACAGTCTATGGGCAAATGAAATTACTCCAAAGAGAGCAATCAAAAATTCTCCATATACACTCATATATGGAAGGGAAGCTAGGCTTCCCATCTCACTCAAATTGCCAGCATTGGACCTCGCTCATCAGCTACAATTAGAAGAAGGAAGTAACATGAAGGTCAGGTTGTGTGAACTAATGGAGCTCTAAGAGGTAAGGAATCAGGTTATGGCTTCTATGACCAGTCGCCAATAGCAAGTAAAAAGGCACTTTGACAAGAAATCTTGACCAAAAGATTTTGTTGAAGGAGACATTATCTTAAAGTGGGATGAAGATCGAGCCAAGCTTAGAAAACATGCAAAATTTGATGCCTTATGGAGTGGCCCTTACATAATTACACAGTGCAAGCATCATAACGTGTTCCAACTCTCTAGGTTGGATGGTGAAGAATTGCGTATCCCAGTTAATGGGATACATCTAAAGCATTGCCACTGAGTCTCTTTTTAGCTATACATATTTTCCCTTGTTTTCTTTCTCAGTTTCCCTAAGTGTTGTTGCACAAGTAATAGTTTTCTTAGTCTTGAGTGTGCTTTCATTTCCTTGGAGGTAAGCCTGCATGGCTGGTTCTAAGTTTTGTCAGAGCTGTTGATGGTCCTCAAAGTTACTATCTAACTCCATGCCCAATGGATTGCAAGGCAACTAGTCTCTAAGCATAGAAGGCATGCTTCCCTTAGGAGTCACAAATTTGTTGACCAGATTTTACCCATAGGTAAAATTTTTTGGTCCCCTTCCTTGCTGTTCATGCCAGTTATATTTTAGATTGTTCAGGTTCAGCATTTTTGGTTCATGGCCTAGTTCAATGGTTCAATTTCTTGGTTCAAAGGTTCATTTTCAAGTTCAATATCTTGGTTAAATAATGGTTGAACCAATTTTTTTGGTTTAACGGGGTTGGTTCAAGTTCAAAGAGTTCATTGTTCGGTTCGAACATCTCAATACAATATGTGTTGAACCTTCGTACCATTGAACCATTGAACCAAATTCTTGGTTCAATGGTTTAAGTTCAACGTACTTGGTTTAACAGCTTAGGTTCACATGTTCGGTTCAATACTGGTTCATTGGCCTTCCTTGGCTCATCGGTGCGCTTAGTTGAACCATTGAACCATTTTTGGTTTAATGGTCTAGTTTCAATGGAAAAGTTCAATGCATGAGTTCATCGGGCTTGGCCTTGGTTCATCGGTGTGCTCTTTTGAACCTTAAACCGTTGAACCAAATTTTGGTTCAACGGGTTCGATTCAAAGGACTGCCCTTGGCCGAAGGGTAGTCAAATGGTCAAAGTACCCTTTGGAGGGTGGACACTTTGGCATTTCAAAGATTCAGGCAGACAATTCAAAAGAACTCAAAGGAATGGTTAGACAAAATTTTCATGGACAATTTATTCACGGGAATTGCCCATAGACATTTTGTCTATAGAAATACATAGCAAAGCCACCTGAGGTTTTAACCCAGGGAAATTATCCACAGACAATTTGCCTGTGGGAGCCTGGGAGGGTAGTTCAAGCAATAAAGGGATAGGTGCCAGGGAAATTCAAAGATAGAGAAGTGCCCGAGAGGATTCCATGTGGACCTGACTGATGTGGCAATGGACCTGATGGCATTTTAGCTATACCCGAAGACATCTCGGTGGAAGTCAAATTTATCAGAATGGTTTAGCCGTTGGTTCTCAAGAGATGACACCTAAGAAGCCATCAATTTCAAGAGGATGGAATGTCTGTTGGTTTTTAAATCCTGACGGCCAGTTGAGCATCAAATTTAGTAGAATAGAATGGCCTTTGTTTCCAACTGAGAAAGTATTGCTAAGGAGCCCAAAATGTAGCAACCTGCTGAAAGTTTGCCCCTAGGGGGCCGAACAAGCCAAATAGAGACAAAATTTGATAAGAGACAAGAAGACATACACAGAATGAGCAAGCAGTTAAGTCCAAGTGGCACCAATTTGAGAAGTGACTCTAGTAGGTGAAATAGTTCCTTTGAATTGATCATGAGAAGATGCAACAGTTAAGTAATGTAACCAGTTTCTTCATTTTACATTTAATGGGTAGACAAACTGCATTTTGACATTAAAAATGTGGACTTCGAGCAGACAAAGCACATGGCTCATTAATGATTTGATCAACTTGTTGAAGGGACACGATGGCCACTTGTTGAAGGAATGCCACATGGGCTTCCTTTTTGTTTTCTCATATATATTTGATACTTGTCATTTTTGTAAGAATCTTCCATAATTTTACAAAGCATAGCTCTAACAAAATTTCCACCTGAATCAATAAAAATATAGTTTTGCCTCCATCTTGGATAGATATTCTATGTATGTTCTGAGTGTTATTTGTGTTTAGTCATTATCTTTGATGCTCTCACAGGTTCAACACCAGTAGACCAGTTATCTATAAGGCCCCAATTTGCAACTTGCAGGAGAAGAGTTCTTTTTGGAAGTATAAAATAGGGGAAGTCACATACAGTGTGTATTGTACAACACCTTGGTGAGTCTCTATTTTTGTGTTTTCATGAGAACCTCCCTATCTTTCTCTTGCAGTCTGGTCCTTCTGCCAAGCTTGAAGTGTATGTCTTGTTGTTTTTGTCTGATTTTGAGTGTCGATGTGTGAAGGTTGACCTATTTTTGGTGTATGACCTCCTTAGAGTAGTTTGTTTACCTGTATCTTTCTCCTTTTTCATCCCCCACAGTTTATATATATATATATATATATATATACCTGTATGTATTTGCACTTACTGAAACAAACATGATACATCAAAGGGAGCTAGCCCTTATCTTGAGACTCTCCTCTCTAGCTTCGTTATCCCACAGGCGAGAGAGGAGTTTCCATGTTGCGAGGAGAGGGAAGGAACCTATTTTCCTGCCACTGGGTGCACTTTCCTATGTCAACACTTAGTATTAACATTTTAGCCTAAGTCTTATTTCATCTCAATTCCTAACTTAAATACCTCGCTTCTTTGCAAATACAATAGCCTGTGCTTAAGCAAAACCAAAGATCAGACAGTGTGAGGGAAGCCCAAAGGTTGGATGGGCCCCAGTATTAAATATAAGCTTAAGCCTAAGTTTTATCATAAGGCCTTGTTGTATATTTTAATACAATAAGACCTTAGTTTAAAAATTAGGTTTTTTACTTTAATTAATCAAAGGAACCAATAATGTAAAAGTGCTCAGATCATGATCCATGATTCATGGTCACTTGTAGATTTAGATCCAATAGAGCAAAGACAATTTCAAAAAATCAAAAGGCCAAAGATCCCTATGGAGTTTCCATATGGCATTCCCACATATAGGAACTTCATGAGCTTAAAATTGACATTCATGAGGCCATCAAATTCAAGCTTATCTAACATTTTTACTTAGACAAAGGGACAAGTTTTATATCATTCGATGGGTCATTTGATATTATGCTTTAAAAATTAGCATAAAATGCTTTAACCTAAGTCTATGGCATGTTCATTAATATGAAATAGACCTAGCTAAAAGCATTTTGACTTAAGTTCCTTTCTAAAACCATGCATTGATTAAATCTCGTACACCTTTCAATATCAATGGATCACACTGTATCAAGCCCTAGATGATCTAATGATGCAATATTTTTGATGAATTTTTAATGGTTCTACAAGAGCCCATAGGATCGACACATGGTAGATGATCATTCAATATGAGACTAGTACAAGAAATATAGCTCAGAGAGCCTATGGAGGTGCCAAGTGGCATAACCACAAGACTCAATGCAAAGATGGTCAATGACATAGGAAGGCCCAGATCATGATCAATGGCCTACATTGATACTTAGATTTTGATCGAATGATGCGAAGCAAAAGACATTTTTTAAATGACAACAATTAGTGATTTGAAGGCATTTATAAAAAATGCCATGAAAATTTATAGATAGACACCAAATAAGTGCCATGTAAGTACAAAACTATAAAGTGAAGATCTTGTGTGCTCTAAAATTTAAACGTATAAAGGCAAAGGGTTAAAATCAAATATAAGGCATGTATGAATTGAAGTCCAAGTAAGAAATCATCATTAAAGCTTTAAGAGATCCCTAAAATTGCATAAAATCCCTAATTTGAGCTAAGATTGATCATAGTTAAGCTAAAAGAGAGTATAATTACAATTCAAGCATGGAATAATTGACCTAGAGACCATTTATAACATAACAGTAAGTAATTTTCAAAGATTTTAACCATGATGGCTCTCAACCATCAATTAATATAAATTTTTTGAGACAATTAAACATTATTTTGTCACTATTTTACCACATGTAACATAAGTTTCCAAAACCTACTACTCATGCTCTAAATTCCCAAAATTCTAAAATGGGAAGTGTTCTTTCAACACTAAGGACACATGTGATAAATTTAGAGGCATCAACAAGTCTTTGACATATATCTGTGCTTCCTTGAGACAAAGATCACATTTATTTGAAGTTTGATGATTAATTTTGGTAAAGATGGCTTAAGATTTGAAAATCCATGGTAGTTGAGATTAGAATAGCTTGTTTTGATCAAAGATTAGTATATTTTTCATATATCTAGGTTTATTTGAGCTTAGAATTATAATGATAGACCATATTTGCATAATTTACCACATCTTTAAGCTACCTTAGTCAAAAATTGATGTCCTTTACTGTTCTTTATACAAATATTTATAAAATTAGCTTAATGTGTAGGTTTAATCCTTGTTCTTTATAAATATTAACTTGACACATCATATTTCAAACATGATCTTCAATATTCAAGCTAAAATTACTAAGGATTTGAACAAGATCACATTTAGAGACAAGAGAACCTTTGCTTGAGATTGAAATCCATAGAAGATTTAGGTGAGATAAAGGTAGGCATAGATGTTCCAAATCTTTGCCGACCTCACCTCTTTAAGGTACCCCTACCTTTGACCTTTGTCTAGATATGGATTGGCTAGGAGATTCTTCAATCAATGTGCTAGGTGTGGTATATGATCTCCCATGTAATCCTAAAAAATACTTGACAACATTAAGTCTAACCAGTATTATAATTGTTGAAGATCACATTAAATCTTTCAAAGTTGCTATAAGGTTGTTAAATGTCATACATGAAGATGTAGCATGTAGATTGTTCCCCTTTACTTTTAAATATGATACATACAAATGGTTTCTCAATTTTCTTGACAATTATTTTACTAGTTGGGATGGTTTCACTAATGTTTTCATAGACTAGTTTGGAAAAATTATTAGTCTATGTGTCATATACCACCAGTTCACCACCATTAGGAGGGATGTAAGCGAGACCATAAGGTCCTTTAATGCTAGGTTCTATAATATTTATAGAAAGACCATATAACCTTATACACCTGATGGCATTTTAGTTATATAAATATACAAGGATGTAATATATCTTATGACTTCTATATTTCTAAAAAGATCTCTTCTAGCAATAATTCATTAGCAAGGCTTATTCTGAAGTAGTGATCATCAATGATAAAATGAAACCCTAGGGACAAATGGCCTACTATGTCCCAAATATCAATCCAAATTTACCCATTCTAAATATCTTCCCCAAAAACAATCAGAATGTTCTAACCTTTACTCAAATCCTAAATCTGAGTCAATTACCTTTGATTCATGTTACTCTCAATTAGAATTTAGGATTCTTAAGTCATTCTACTACTAATATATTAAATTCAAATGATCAAAGAGATTTAGTACCAAATATAGGTACTAACAATAACTAGGTTCATAATTCTAAAACTCCTAAGAATGAGAATGAGTCTATCTTGAAAATGGTCCAAAAGTTAAGCACTGATTTCCTTCAGCTACAAAAATAAGTTGGCAATACTGGAGAGAGATTTGGTAGGAACTTTTCATTCCAAAGGTTTAATAGTCCTAATAATAGGTTTCAAAATGATATTTTCCATAATAATAAGAATAATGAACCATATTTTGAAAATAGGACTATGGACATTAATCTTAGTGACATTGATTTGCCTGATTATTATAGAGTGCATTGTACAACTAAGCATGGCAAGATTGGTTGCATTAAGTTTTGTAAGGATTTTGAAGGTTTCCAACAAGAGTTATAAAAATTTGAAGTTGTCCCTAATAAGGATAGTGGTGAAATTACTTCAAGATCCAAGCTTTTTGATCAAACTTTCATGGTGGAAACATTTGATTTCTCTTTTCAAGAGGATAAGAAACCTAATGATGTCTCTAATGAAATCTAAGCCTTCCAAAAATTCTTGAATAATAATTATCCTTTGAGGAATAGAGATCAAAGGCATCCCTTGAATACCTCAATACCTCAAAATAACTTTGGAACTACTCTAGACACTTCTTCAAGCAATGATCTAGAACCACCCAAAGGGAGTACCTCTAGGCATAATGTTGATGTTCCTAGTTCTTCAAATAATATTGGTTATAATATTGTTGAGGACATGAAAAGGATAAAATCTAACATTACATTGCATGAATTGATGTAGATCACATAACAAAGGGACCTTTTACTGAAATCATTATCAAATAAATCCAACAAACCACCTAAAGCTAACAATGCTAATATGAATATGCACATAGCTAAGGTATAATCTCTTCCTTTCCTACTCATAATTACGATGTTCAGTAAAAATTTATACAATTATTTATTGGATTCTGATGCATCCACCAATATCATGCCAATAGGTATTTGCAAACAACTTGGCTTGACACCTATTAAGTTTGATAGAGTTGTTACTCAATTAGATGAATCTAGGGTCAAAGTGATTAGGGAATTATTAAATGTCCATATGAAATTGGCCTCTAAGCCTAGAGTATAATAGTTTATTCATATCCAAGTTAATTACATTCTTGATGTTTATGATATCTTGTTAAGTAGGGAATAGACCAAAGCTCTGAATGGCTACATGTCCATGGATTGTTCACATTTATGGTTACCCTAGAAAGGAGTTCCCAACCAAATCAAAGTTGAAAGAGAGCCAAAAATGAAGCATATGATCACTGAGTATAATTCTATGAATGAAAGGGTCAAAATAATTGACTCAAAATTAGGATTTTTCACCCTAGAGAGTATAAAGGTATGTGATCCTAAAAATACTCATGTAATGCTTGGGCTATGGAATCTATATTTTGATGGTGTTAGGTGTAAGGTTGGATTTAGATTAGGAATTATTTTAACTAACCCTATTGGTAATAAATACCGTGCTTCCTATAGGATCAAATTTCCATGCACCAATAACCTTTCTAAATATGAGGCCCTCATTTTAGGCTTGTAATTTGCCATAAAAAATAAAGTCAAAAAGCTATTAGTCTATGGTGACTTAAAACTAGTAGTTAACCAGGTGAGAAGTAAATATCAATGCAAACTCTCATACCTTAAGAGGTATGAGTTTATATTCTATGATCTGATTGAGTCTTTTGATTCCTTTAGCATTATCTCCATCCCTAGAGAGGAGAACAAAGTTGTTGATGAGTTGGTATCTGCTACAACCAACCTCATGCCTGACCAAGACTCACCCAACTTCAACATTGAGCTGATACATTATCCTTCAGTCCCAAATAATGTGAATAATTTTTAGGTATTTAGTGATGATCAATAAATCTTAAACTTCATGACAATTTTAAGAGCATTTAAGGCTCAGATTATTGATGAAACTAATGAAAATGCACTTAGGGAAGGAAAATTTGATGGTAAAGTCATTCAACTGAATGACAATAAGATCCCTAAGGGGATGATTTCCTTAGAGAGACTATTTAATCAAGACAAGATGGCTGAGGTTTCTAATATTCCCAAAGTAAGTGGCAAGGATTACAATGCAATTGATATTGACCCTCAAGATCAGCCTTAATTGGTTAATGTTGGAAAAGCTTGCCCTAGTGTTGAGAATAAGAAGGCCAAAGAGTTGTTAACATAGTACAAAGATATCATAGCCTAGTCTTATAATGACTTAAATATCTTTGATCAAAGAGTCATCACCCATACTATACCTCTTAAATAAAGTTGTAAACCCTTCAAGAAAAATCAGATACTCGTGAACCCTATTTTAGAACTAATGATCTTCAAAGAAGTTAAGAGATTGCTAGATTCTAGAATTGTGTTTCCCATTAGGCATTCTACCTAGGTGGCCAATTTGGTGTCAGTAAAAAAGAATAATGGTGAGATTAGGTTATGCATTGACTTTATAAATTTGAATAAATCATTTGAAAAGGATAATTATCCTCTTTCCTCTCTTGACTAGGTAATACAAATTATTTTAGGATCAACCATGATGTCTTTTCTTGATGGATTTTTAGGCTACAACTAGGTGTTGGTTGATAAAAAATACAGGATGAAGACAAATTTCAAAACTAAATGGGATACCTTTTCATATAAGAGAATGCATTTTGGGATAATAAATGTAGGAGATACTTTTCAAAGGGCCATGGATCATGTCTTTCAAGGTCTGATTGGTAAGTGTATCATTATATATATGGATGATCTAACCATTTTTTCTAAAATTAGGGAAGATCACTTTATGAATTTACAACAAGTATTTTAGAGATGTAGAAGGTATGGAATCTCCCTCAACCCCAAGAAAAACATATTTTGTGTTACTAAAGGCAAATTGTTAGGCCAAGTCATAACTAAAGATGGGATCTCCATAGATCTTGAAAGAGTGGAAGCCATATCTAAGATAGAGCCTCCAAATATTAGGAAAGAGTTGAAATCATTTTTTAGTAAGATAAACTTTGTAAGAAATTTCATTTTTGGCTTTGTAAAGATTATCAAGCCATTGAATGACATGCTAAAAAAGGATGCCAATGTCTCATGGAATGAGTAATATAAAAAGACTTTTAATGACATCAAAGAATCAATTAGCTAGGTTCTAGTCTTGATAAGTCTTGACTTTTCAAAAGACTTTTATCTCTATTATTTTTCATCTAAACATATTATGGCTTCAATGTTAACTCAGAAGGTTAATGGGTGTGATCACCCAATAGCTTTCATGAGTACTAATTGTTGACAATTCTACCCCCACATGGAAAATTATCACCCCTACTATCTAAAACTTTGATATGGTGCCAAATTTGTCTTTTAAATCAGTTTTGGGGTCCTTAAATGTGCATTTATAGCCACCCAAGTTGCCATCTATAGCCAGGTGAAGTTTTTTCATTCAGAGGTTTCCAAGGAGATTTATTAATTATAGCCAATGCAATATACAAATATAGCCATGAAAATGATGATGAAAAGGTCTCCTACGACAATTTAAATTTTGATGGACTCCTACAACCATCATATATAGCATATAGTTCATTCAAAAGGACGACACATGCAACAGTTTTAAGAGGATTTTTCTCCTTCTAAAAACATCATCTATAGTAGTTTGAAAGGGTTTTTATCCTTTTCTAAGCATCATGTACAACCAAAATCCAAGACATACAAGGTGTAAGTTCATTTATTTTGTCGTCCTAAGGATTTTTTTGGGCTATAATAGGTGGACTATTTCTTCAAACATTTTGCCTAAGAGAAACAGTTCTCAAAGGACTGTGTAAAAGTTCAAAAAAATGACTAAGTGGAAATTGTACAAAGTTTATTTCCTTTGGATAATTTGTTTGAATGAAGTCAATAGATAGGAATCCACATAAGGGTCTCAGACAATAAGTTCAAAAGAATTTAGGCACATTTTTTTGAAAGACCATTTCACAGTCAGAGGGATATTATCAAAGTTTATTTCCTTTGAACTTTTGTCTGAAGGAAAAGGAAAAGCATAGTTGAAAAGACCAAAAGGGCACCTACCCTTCGGGAAGGTCCAATTCAAAAGTCTCAAAGGGTATGTACCCTTTGGGTTGGTTGACTTTATGTTTGTAAGGATGCAGACACTTCATCTGAAGGATAGTTTTAAAAAGCTTAGGTGCCCTTCAAAAATCTTAGGTGCCCTTAAAAAATCTTGGGTGCCCTCCAAAAATATTGGGTGCCCTTCAAAAAACTTGAATAAATATAAACAAAGGAAAGAAAATAAATAAGGAAGGAATCCTTCAGAGTTTTTGTCTGAAGGATTCCTTTAGAAAAGAGAAGACAAAAATAAAAATATGAAGTAAATGAAGAACTTAAAGGGACTCTGGACATTCTTTCTAAAGAAAATAAAACCAAAGAACAAATTTGTAGACATAAAGTGAGTAAAAAAGAATTCCTTCGAAAAGGGAAAGGACGTAAGTACCAAGGGGAGATCTTAAGAAAATTCTTGTAGACATTTTGTCCATGAGAAAATGGAAAGAAAAAAATCCTAAAATAAAATAATTGACAAAGACTTGAGGTGAATGAATAGAAAAATACATAAGCAAATAACCAAAAAAAAAAAACACACACACAATAAAATCATAGATATTTGTCGAGACAGGCATGAATAGAAAAGATGATAACCAAGTCAAGCTCGGAAGAATAAACTCATGGATTTCATGCAAGGGAAAAAAAGGGAAGATTCATGGAAAAGATAAATATAGATGGTAAACATGACTAAATGGTTCAAGAATATGAGAGCATGCAAAAGCCATGAACAAGAATAGACACATCTAGATTTGACCATTTTAACATGTCACCTTCAGTTCTTAAATGGAGGCTCACTTTACATGAGGACTCAAGTAGTGGAATGGTGGAAAGCTTAAACAAAAAAAAATCCATGCATACACTCTCATTTGTCTCAAAGCTTCAAACATTCTGGTGTTCAAATGTAATTCTTAATTTGTCATTTACATTGATTTCATGCAAAGGGGAGACTTTCAAACATTTTAGTAGTTTGAGTGGATTTGACTACTCTTGTTTTGGATTTGAATGATTTTCAAGTCAAGATATCTATTCATAGATTTCATGCATCCAAAGCTTGTCTTATTCTTATTTTTTCAATGTAAGGAATTTTCATGCAAGACAAAATAGACTTTTGTAAAAAATGAGTTGGTTTGAGTTTACTCCCTCTTTATTTTCCAATTCCAATCTCTTAGCTTTTTATAATTTTCTATATTAATGGATTTTTAGCCTTAGATAAAGGATCCCTCTTTTGGCAAGAAAGATTCTACCAAAGTTTGTGTTGTAACCTTTTTTAGAATCAATAAGAAGAGGACTATGTTTTTTCAATTTCTAGCAGCTGGTATAATGTACTATTGTTATAGATTTGCCTAAGTGATAGATTTTATTTCTTCCTTGTCAAATGTAGATTTATACCTAGTTACTAGCTGGTCATTTATGTAGGTCACATTTTACGTTTGAATGTCTTTTACTTAGTTTTAAATGGATATTAGTGGCTCTTTAGTGCCTTTCATCAGGCCTATTTTTCCATTTCCCTCAAGCTTAGATCATTAGAATAAACCTTTTCATGAAATACTCATGTATTGATCAATTAGAGTTGAATTTTTGTCTCTTCCTTGTCTGAATTAGTGTTCTTAGAAGCTTAATATAAGTGGATCAATAAAATTAGGTGTATCACCATTTTAGCTAGGATTTTCTTTCAAGTTCTTTCTCCCCTTTTCCCTAGATAGTTTGTAGCATAGAATTTGAGATCCTCATTGATACATCTTACAGGAAACAACCTTCTCTAGAGGTTCTTCTCACCATTGAGGCACCCACCCTCATGAGAAGATCCCATTGGTTCAACTAGAATGAGGATTATCCCTTTCAACACATCTTCAATGTAGGGTGCAATTCCAGGTTGACAACAATTTTTGGCATACCCAGTGGGACCATGAAGAAGTTCTTTGAATATCTGAAGAGGTTTCACAATAGTCAAAGATATTCATCTACATTTAGTTGTATATTTCATATCATCATTCAAGTAATTAATTCATGCCAAATATTACCACAAGATCATCAAGTAAAGGTATTCCTTTTGAATTTATAACTTATAAAAGAGTAATGTCTAGGAGGGAAAATCTATATCCTCAAAGAGAATATTTACCTCCCCCTCATCCTATCATCCTAAACATTGTAATCCCAACTATCTAAATGGCCATTAGAAATCAAGTGTTTTATCCATTTAATAGGGGAGGTCCATTGAATCTATCATAATTTGATGAAATTCTTTTATTTTCCATCAAAATTATTCCATTCTTCTTAGGAGAAAATCAAACAAACCCTATTGAGCATATCTAGGATGTGGCTAATCTTTGTTTAGATCATAATGTTGTAAAATATAATGTTATTATTACATTTCTTGCTACTTCTTTCAAAGGAAAAGTATTACAGTGGTATATAACCTTCCCACTTATATCCATTTCCACTTGGGATAAATTGGGTACAACCTTAGTCAAGTAATTTGAAGACAAACCTGATCACTTATCTTTAGTTGAGTAATTAACTGCCATACAGAGAGATCCTTATGAGTTTACATCTGATTTTAATCTCAGATTCTAGAAGACATACACTAGGATACTAGTTCTGATTAGGCCATCCCCTGAATATGCATTTTTATATTTTTTTAGAGCTCTTAATTTTGACATTAGTGTGATGATATAGTTAATGGGTGGTACTAATTTGCCAAAAACTTATGAAGTTGCAATTAAGGATAAAATTAGTTTGATACAAGATGGTAAGTTTTCTCCAAGACCTCTAATTCCCTTATTTCTATAAATAAGTTCTATACTAGCCCCTCAAGTTACTCAAATTCCATCATTGGCTCCAATTCTAACACCTCAAGTTCCTATTGCAGCCCCTACTAGTCAAGCTAGTGAGATAGGAGAGTTGAAAAGTTTGATACAATATTTTGAAAATGAAATAGTATAGCTTAAAAGACAACAATTTTATTTTAATAGTCCCTATCAACAACAAAATTAGAATAACTATTAGTCGTTCAAAGATCAAAGGTCTCCTTATCAGGGTTTTACACAAAATAGACCACATTATCAAGCACAAGGATCCATAACTCTAGCTAAGCCATATGTTTCTATTGATACAAATTCTCCTTCCACTTCAAAAGACATTATTCTAACCCCACCTCAAAATAATTTGGTACAGGATTCATATTGGCACCCCTCAAATCTCAATGATGATCAAAACCAAGCCTTGGTATCATAGAACATCACCATGTCGTAGATGACACAAGAAGATTTATCTTTTCAAGGAGGTCGATATCAAGATATAGGTTTGAAATCACAAGGAGAGACTCATCAAGTTCAAGGGCAGCCTGATGCTATTAATGTAAATTGGCAGGTAGATGATCATGTTGCTTTTACTCAAGATGTTAAAACTAACAATTCAAGTGGTTAAGTTGTAGTTATAACCTATCAAAGAGCTAAAATAAGAGTTATTGATGAATCCCAAGTGATAGTAAATACTTTAGGTACTCCTGGTATTGTTTCTAAAAGTACAAAAGAATAGCTTGCTTCCCCCATAGCCTAGAAAAATCAGAATATAGAGGTTAGTAAAGTGCAGCAAATACCTCTAATTCATGAGTAACAAGTGCCTCAGAAAGTGCAATCAAAGGTTAGAGCATCTCAATTTAGTATTTTAAATCCAATGAATAAGTATAAAATCAACATTATCATGTGGGATTATCTTTCAATTTTAGGGCAAAAGGATAAAATCATTCAAGAAATTTCAGCTCTTGAATTGTCTCCAAAACTAGTTGAGAAAGAAGTTATTGTCTTAACAAATTCAGATCAGCCAACTAAGCAACATGTACAACAAGGAGATAAGATGTCAAAGGTGGAAAAAACTAAGGTAAAATCAAAGAAAGCTCCTCCTTTTTATATTTCTTTGATAGTGGGTGATACTTTGGTTCATAATTTAATGGTGGATAGTGGAGTTAGCGGTACAGTAATGCCCAAATAGATTGCAGACAAGCTCAACCTTATTTATGAGCCAAATATTAAAGGGGTATTGTAGTTGGATGGTTCACTAGAAAAGATGTTAGGCATTATCAAATATTTGAAATTGACATTGCATGCTTGTCCTAACGTTACTATTCATTAGGATGTTGTAGTGGTGGACTTGCCTTCTTATTTCACTATGTTCCTTTTAAGGGACTTCACCTCAAAGATTGGATAATATTTATTAGTTGATTGGAACTATTTTCTATTTAGAACTAGGTATGGTACAAAGGTAAAAATTTATTTAGATCCTATTGCATGTTTTCATATGGAGCCTTATATGCCAAGTGTTGTCAATGTAAATTGTATCATCTCAAATGAAATATTATAAACTAATAATGTAGAAAAGGACTCACCTTTGGATGGAGTTACAAATTTGTTTCTTGATGAATGGAATTATACCTTGCATGAGCATGATCCCTACAAGCTGATTGAAGAGGAAGGTCTTGGTGTGTATTGTCTTCATGAGAACGATGCACCAATTCCAGCCATGGTCAAAGAAGATGAATCTAATAAAGGCTTATGGTAATTATAATTTGATGGATCAATAAATAAGCATCAAACTAGATCTAGTATGATGTTAATTCTCCTAAAAAATAAAGGTATTTTTCCTCTATTAAATTCTAGTTTGGCTATTCAAACAATGTTGCTGAGTATGAAGCACTAGTTCACAGTTTGCAGTGGGCTAGGAAGATGAAATTCAATTATTTTCAAGTGTTTGGAGATAGTGAACTTGTAGTCCACCAAGTAAGAGGTTTTAATGTATGAAATAATATATTGCTTAAATATTTAAAAAAACATATAGTTTGGGATTTAATTGAATATTTTCTAGCTTTTAATATTCAGGGAATACCAAGAGACAGGAATAAAAATGTTGATAGGTTGGCTAATATTGGGGCACAATTTAACATTCTAGCTGATGTAAAAAGTGACACTTTTTAGTTACATATAAAGGTAGTTGTAAGTCCTTATGTTCTAGATAACCATGACAATTGGTAGGTGTTTGAAATGACAATCAAATTATGATATTTTTTTAGGAAGAGGCTAAGTTTCTTCAAAAAATCAATCAAAACACTTACAGTAGTATGGTGATCAGATTGTATAACTAAAAATGAATAGGCTACCCAAGATATTGGTCACTCTTGAAAATATTTTTAGTGAAGATGATGAGCTAAGGAAAGAGAAATCATTCTTGTCAACAAAAGAAGAGCACTATGTCAATGTAGAGATTACAGTTGGTAAACTTTTGAAACTAGGCAAGGTATGTACTCCACCACAAAATAAAACTTTCATTGATTTAATCATAAGTTTTTCTAATATATTTTCATGGAAGTATAGGGATCTCAAAGGTTTTGATCCAAGTTTGGCTCAACACACCATTGAGTTAGAGGAGGAAACTATACTAGCGAGATAAATATAAAGGCCAATTAATCCAAAGCTTGAGGCTTTGATGAGAGTTGAGATTCACAAGCTCATAGAATCGCTATTATTTTTCCAATCAAGAACTCAACTTGGGTGGTGAACCTCATTCTAGTACAGAAAAATAATGGTGAGATTCATTTATGTTTTGATTTTTTTGATTTAGACAGGGCTTCACTTAAAGACCACTATCCATTGCCATCAATGGAACAAATTTTAAAACTTTTTGTAGGTTCAAAGAGGTTTTCCTTGTTGGATGGATATAGTGGTTACAATCAAATTTTGGTCAAAGAAGAGGACCAATTCAAGACATCCTTCACAACTAAGTGGGGGACATTTGCATACAAAAAGATGCCATTTGGTTTGTCTAATACTAGAGAAACCTTTTAGAGAGCCATGGATATGGCCTTCCAAGGCCTTCTTAATAGGTTTGTGCTTATTTATTTGGATGATATAATAGTGTTTTCAAAGAATGCAGAAGATCACATGGTTCTTCTCAAGCAATTTTTCAAAAGGTGTAGGCAATTTAGAATATCTCTAAATCCTAAAAAGTGTGTATTTTTAGTTCATGAAGGTAAGCTTCTTGGACATGTTATTTCAAAGCATGGTTTAAACATAGATTATAAAAGGATTCAATCCATTCTTGCATTATCCTTACCTAATCACAAAAAGGCTTTGCAAATTTTCTTTGGAAAAATCAACTTTATAAGGATATACATTTCAAATTTTGCTATTGTTGCCAAACCACTTGCAGCTATGCTAAAGAAAAAATAGATTTTTAGTTGGTCCAAGGAGGAAGTAAAAGGGTTTGAAGATGTTAAGAAATCCATATAAAGTTCTCCTACACTTTTAAATCTATATTTTATGAAATATTTCATTCTATATATGTATGTTAATGTGGACACCATTTTAGGCATTCTTATGCAATAAAATCATGAAGATTTGGGGTAGCCAATAACTTTCTACATCTAAGGCTTGGAGGAGTATGAAACAAGGTATTCTTTTGTTGAAAATCATGTCCTTTTAGTTTTAATATTTCTGAAGAAATTTAGGCACTTGTTGTCTAATAATAAAATACATCTAATGGTTTCTCATCAAAGAATTTCTTTTGAACAAAGACATAAATGAGAAGGGAGCTGGTTGGATAACCAAGGTAATGGAATTTGACGTAGAGATTAAGGTTACAAAGCTAATTAGAGGCAAAAGACTTTGTGAGAATATATCTTAGGACTTGAAAGAAGCTAATGAAGTTGTTTTAGTGTCAAATAATGAAGAGATTATTGTTATTCACACCTCACCTTCCAGTTGGTTCCATGATTTGGTAAGCTATCTACAAAATCATATTTACCCTTCTCACCTAAGTGCTTCAAAAAGAAGGTATTTTAGATTACAATCAATTCCATTCTTGCTCATTGATGGGGTTTTGTTCAAAAAGGATATTAATATAATAATACTAAGGTGTGTATAACCAAGCCAAACTCAAAGATTACTTGAATAATTCCATGATGGACATGGTGGAGGACACTTTTCTACAAGACCTATAACACTTAAAATCATGACAGGTGGGTATTATCGGCCTACTATATTTGGTGATTACCATACATGGGTTAGGAAGTGCAAACAATGTGTTATGTTTGTAGGAAAAGTTAAACTTACAGCCCTACCCCTTCACTCAATTATAGTGGATCATCCTTTTATCCAGTGGGGATTGGAATTTATTGGTCTCATTAATCCTCCTTCAAGTTTAAGGCATAAGTGCATTATAATAGCTACGTATTACTTCACACATTGGATGGAAGCAATTGCATTAAAAGAAGTAAACAAAACTAATGTTATTTATTTATATGAAGGTTTGATTACTAGGTTTGGATTTACTTCAACCATTATTTCTAAAAATGTAATGGCTTTTGTGGGATCTAGGATTAACCAATGGGTTGTCCAACATGGAGTTTATCTCAGAATTTCATCAAAATATTATCCACAAGGAAATGGACTTGTTGAATCTACAAACAAGAACATTTTAAGGATCATATGAAGGACTATTGAAGACAATCAGAGGTCATGGCATCTCAAGTTGAAGTCAGCTCTATGGGTTAATAGGATCACTTATAAGAGGTCAATAGTCAACTCTCCATACAAGCTAGTATATGCTAAGGAAGTAAGGTTACCTATTTCTCTTGATCTTATAGCTTTAGAACTAATGCATCAACTTGAGTTGTTGGAGAATGATCCTATGGAAATCAGGTATGTAGATCTTATGGAGTTGGAAGAGACAAGAAATCAATCCATGCTATCCATGGAAAGTCATTAGGCATAGGTAAAAAGAATGTTTAACAAAGGAGCTTCCTCATGAAGCTTCAATGAAGGAGATTTGATCCTCAAGTGGGATGAGGATCAAGCCAAACTAGGAAGGCACACAAAGTTTTATTCTCTTTAGAGTGTCCCATACGCAATCTCCAACTACAAATCCCACAATGCCTTTCACTTGTCTAGATGGATGGCCAAAAGCTTCCAATCCTAGTCAATGGGATACATCTAAAACATTATTATTGAAGAGCAAAGCTCTATGTATATAGTTAGTTTATTTTTTCTTTCCTCTAAGTGTTGTTCAAGCACAATAGTTTGCTTTAGTTTTGTTCAATAAGTGTTTGTTTGCAAATTTGATTCTTAGTTAGTTTTCCTATTTTCATGTTTTTCCCTTATTATTTTGAGGGATAAAGGTTACTTTATCCAAGGTCAAGAGGAGATTTTCTATCAAAAATTAGGTTTACCAATTGGGATTTAGAATATCATCTATATGGTCTAAGTTCTCTAGCATAACAGGCATGCTTCCTAGTTGAGTCACCAAAAATGTTGATGATTTTTCCCCCATATGGCAAATTGTCACCCCTACTATTTGGAACTTTGATATGGTGCCAAGTTTTTCTTTTGAATCAGTTTTACGGTCCTTAAATGTGCATTTATAGCCACCTAAGTGGCCATCTATAGCTAGGTATAAGCCAAAGTGGCCATCTACATCCAGGTGAAGTTTTATCACTCAGAGGCTTCCAAGGAGCTTTCTTGATTACAACCAATACAATGTATCAATATAGCCATGAAAATGGTGATGAAAAGGTCTCCTACAACCATGTAAAGTCTGATGGACTCCTACAGTCATCATATAGAGCATATAGTTCATTAAAAAGGAGGACACATGTAGTAGTTTTAAGAGGGTTTTTCTCCTTCTAAAAATGTCATCTACAATAGTTTGAAAGGGTTTTTTCTCTTCTTTTAAGCATCACGTACAACCAAAAGCTAAGACATACAAGATGTAAGTTCATTTTTTTTGTCTTCCCAAAGATTTATTTGGGATATAAGAGTTGGAATATTTATTTAGACATTTTGTCTGATAGAAAGAGCTCTCAAATGACTATGTAAAAGTCTAAAAAAATGACTAAGTGGCAATTGTGCAAAGTTTATTTCCTTCAGATAATTTGTCCGAAGGAAATAAAGAGATAGAAATCCATAGAAGGGTGTCAAACAATAAGTCTGAAAGAATTCAAGAACATTTTTTTGAAAGGCCATTTCATAGTTAGAGGGATATTATCAGAGTTTATTTCCTTCAAACTTTTGTCTGAAGGAAAAGGAAAAGCATAATTGAAAAGACCCGAAGGGAACCTACCCTTCGGGAAGGTCCAATTCAAAAGCCCTAAAGGGTATGTACCCTTTGGGTTGGTTCACTTTATGTTTATAAGGATGCAGATAATTCATTCAAAGGATAGTTTTAAAAAGCCCAGGTGCCCTTTATAAAGCCCGAGTACCCTTCAAAAAGCTTGGGTGCCTTTTAAAAAGCTTAGGTTCCCTCCAAAAAGCCTAGGTGCCCTTCAAAAAACCTAAATAAATATAAATAAAGGAAAAAAAGTAAATAAGGAAGGAATCCTTTAGACTTTTTGTCCAAATGAATTCCTTTAGACTTTTTGTCTGAAGAATTCATTTAGAAAAGAGAAGACAATAAGAAAAATTTTCAAGAAATGAAGAAATTAAAGGGACTCTATACATTCTTTTCGAAGGAAATAAAACCAAAGAACAAATCCATAGACATAAATCCAGTAAACAAGAATGCCTTCAAAAAGGGAAAAGATGTAAGTGCCAAGGGAAGATCTTAAGACAATTCATGTGGACATTTTGTCCATAGGAAAATGGAAAGAACAAAAGCTCAAAATAAATAATTGACAAAGACCCAAGATGAATGAACAAAAAAATACACAAGCAAATAACCAAAGAAAAACACACATAGAAAAATTATAGATATTTGTCCAAACAGGCATGAACAAAAAAGTTAAGAACCAAGTCAAGCCTAGAAGAATAAACTCATGGATTTCATGTAAGGGAAAACAAAGGGAAGATTTATGGAAAAGACAAATACATACAGTGAACATACCTAAATAGTCTGAGAATATAAGAGCATGTAATAACCATGAACAAAAATAGACATGTCTAGATTTGACCATTCTAATATGTCACCTTCAATTCTTAAATAGAGGCTTACTTTGTATAAGGACTTGACTAGTGGAATGGTGGAAAGCTTAAATAAAAAAAATTACATGCACGCACTCTCATTTGTCTCAAATCTTGAAATGTTTCGATGGTTCAAACATAATTCTTAATTTGGAATTTACATTGATTTCATGCAAAGGGGAGACTTTCAAATGTTCCAGTAGTTTAAGTGGATTTGACTACTCTTGTTTTGGAGTTTACTAGTTTTCAAGTCAAGATATCTATTCATAGATTTCATGCATCTAAAACTTGTCTTCTTCTTTTTTCAATGCAAGGAATTTTCATGAACTATAAAATAGACTTTTGTAAAAGCTGAGTTGGTTTGAGTTTACTCCCTCTCTATTTTCCAATGCCAATCTCTTGGTTTTTTATAATTTTATATATTAACAGATTTTTAGCCTTAGATAAAGGATACCTCTTTTGGCAAACAATCTTCTACCAAATTTTGTGTTGTAACCTTTTTCAGAATCAATAAGAAGAGGACTATGTTTTTTCAATTTCTAGTAGCTGGTATAGTGTACTATTGTTATAGATTTTCCTAAGTGATAGATTTTCTTTCTTCCTTGTCAAATTTGGATTCATACCTAGTTACTAGCTAGTTATTTATGTAGGTCACATTCTATGTTTTAATGTCTTTTGTTGAGTTTATAGTGGATATTAGTGGTTGTTTAGTGCCTTTCATCAGGCCTATTTTTCCATTTCCCTCAAGCTTAGATCATTAGATTAAACCTTTTCATGAAATACTTATGTGTATTGATCAATTGGAGTTAAAGTTATACCTCTTCCTTATCTGAATAAATGTTCTCAAAAGCTCTATTTGAGTGGATCAAACAAATTAGGTGTATCACCATTTTAGCTAGGATTTTCTTTCAAGTTCTTTCTCCCCTTTTCCCTAGGCAATTTGTAGCGTAGAAGTTGAGATCCTAATTGATACATATTATAGGAACTAGCCTTCTCTAGAGGTTATTCTCACCATTGAGGCACCCATCCTCATGAGAAAATCCCGTTATTTCAATTGGAGTGAGGATTAGCCATTTCATCACATCTTTGATTCAAGGTGCAACTCCAGGTTACTAACACTAACTTTAAGAATGGTGAATTGAACTATTCATTGATTGATAAAAAAACATATGCATTAGTTAAGGTAGTGAAGAAGTTTAGGATCTATATCCTTAAAAATAAGGTGCATGTTATTCTACCTGACCCTACTATAAAGCTCATGCTAAGCTAGAATGAGCTTAGAGAACATAGAGGTAAATGGATGTCAGTTTTGCAAGAATATGACATAGAAATGAAAACTACAAAGCTGGTAAGGTTCCAAGGTCTTATTCAAATGAGTGAGTGGTGTGATTTCATCATTCATTTACTAATTAATGTTACTTGTCCTATAAGACTAACCAAGGAGTAAAAGAGAGCCCTAAGGCTCAAGGAAACCTAATATCTGATCAAAGATGGGGTTTTATATAAGAATAAATTTAAAGGGGTATACTTGAGATGTGTCTCAAAAGAAGAAGCTACCCAAATCATAAGCACCTTCCATGAGAATTTTGGCAATGGGCACCCATCTGGGAAGACTACAACCCATAAGATCCTCAGCACTAGATACTATTGGCCAACTTTTTTCAAAGATTCTCATAATCATGTGAGGGATTGTCACCCATGCCAGATCTTTAGCACCAAAGAGCCTAAGATATAAAATCCTTTACAACCAATCATGGTTGATAAACCCCTTACATAATGGGGGTTGGAATTTGTAGGGGTAATCAACTGAAATTCATTAAAAGGTCACAAGTATATGCCAAATACCATAGATTATTACATAAGGTGGAATGAAGATATAGCCACCAAATAATGAAGGATTGAATAAGTGATAAATTTCTTGGAGGAAAACATATTTACTATATTTATAACTCTATTCTCTTTGGTGTGTTACAATGGATCCACATTTATATCCATAGAAATGATAGAATGGGCATATGATAATGACATTTGTCTTAAGTTTTCATCCAACCATTATCCCTAAGGAAATGGATTATTTGAGTCTATCAATAAGAAATTAATAAAAATAATCAAGAAGTCTATTGAAGATAAGCCCAAGGCTTGGCATAAGCTTCTCAAGTATGCCTTAAGGGCAAATAAGATAAGGGTAAAGCAGGCCTTAAAGGCATCACCATTTTTGTTGATATATGGCCAAGAGCCTATCTTCCCTATCACTCTCAAACTAACTATGTATAAATTTATGCAAGAGTATATGAAATAAGGCTAGGAGATTACAAATTAAAGATTTATAGACAACATATAGATGGAAGATGCATGTGAGGAGGTTTTTGCTAATTTTAGCAGACATCAAACCATGGTGAAGAGGTGGTTTGACAAGAGATCAAAGATCAAAGTGCTTAAATAATGGGACTTAGTTCTCCTTTGGGATAAAAAATTTGAGCCTAAGGGAAAGCATGGCAAGTTCACACCTCTATTTATTGGCCCATATCAGATCATAGACATGTTTAGAGACAACACCTTTAGACTCATAGACTTACAAGGTGCAGAGTTCACACTACCCACCAATGGGTAGTACCTCAAGCATTAATTTTATACTACTCCCCCTAAAGTATTCATGGAGTAAAATAGTAAGATGGTTGGACTTAGTGTAGGTAGGCTAGTTAGTTTCTTTCAGTTCTTTCCTTCTTGTCCCTTGTTTGTACATAAGCATTTATATATATGTTAATTTCCTTTTATTTCTTACTTTACTACTTTTGTTGTGTGTTTGATTTTGTTTCCTTATTCCTTACTTATAATAAGTCCTTTTGGATAACCCTAAGCTTAAATTTTATTTAGTTTTCCTGAAACTTCAAAGTTTAGGAATGTGGGTATGACCCTTATACATATACTGACCATGGATCTGAAATGTGAACCTAACATTGTGATTTGAAAAAACTAGTAAAGACTAATGGAAGAGGCCAACTTCTCCATTATACCTTAAAAATTTTCTTGATCTAAAATTAATTTCAAGAAGATTTACACTTATAGGATGAAAGCTTAATCTATTGAGGCACAATCATGCTTTCACTTAACAAACATCCTTTCCTGGGATAATGGTTGTAGTCATAAGTGATTTTTAAGGATCAAACACTTGACCAAATCCTTAAACCTAGTTACCCTAGTTCCCAACATTTTTGAAACCATAAAAGATATAAAAAATACAAAAATAAGAATGCAATGCAAAATCAAAAGCTTTTCAAGCATAGGTGATTCTATTAATCTCCACCAAGGCTATGGATGCTTGGTTACTAGTAGATAAAGTCCATGAGTGGAGCCAAAGGCATATATGTCAGGGTTATGGATATCTAGCTAGTAGTAGAGCAATGCCCAAGCCTTCCTTGAACTAGAAGCATGATTCTTAATGAATATCTAAACATGCTCCAAGTTAGTGTTAATGATTAAAGATATGAAATCTGGGAGTTGTCCCTTGAATCCCATGGTAAATAATAAGTTGAATCAAAGTACACATAACATGACTATGTTTTAATATTTGATCCCAATTCTACAAGTGAAAGGTTTATTTCAACCATAAATGGATCTAGATAATGGCATTGATCAAGTGGAGTGGATGACTTAGTTGTTTTTCTGAAGCAGAGTCTCTAAGTTCTAACATATTTCTATGTTTCCCCCAAAAGTCAGCATTTTTTTAGGTCAACATACCCCCATTTTTTGAAAATTAGGACCTTTGATATACTTTGAACCTTAACCCTAAAACCATGGCATGTTTTGAACATTATTAGAATTTTAATACCATCCACTTTGATAAAGTTGGCTTACTAATTTATGGTTTTTCTTTGGGACTGCCTTATGTTGCTAATAATTGGTCTTCATGTCTTAAAAGATATAGGTTTCATGGATCTCTTCCTAATGGATCGTTCTTAGAGTCTAAAAATTAACTCTGTTATGAATTCATGTTCTAAAAGTTCTCCTCTAAAAACCCTAGCATAAACCCTTGGTTCAAATTTACATTAGGCATGAACACTTCAAATTACTTTGGACTTAAATTTAATTTTCACATTAAGGCTTAGTCATATTTCTTAACATGACCAAACTTAAATTTAAAGTCCTACTTGGTCCCTTTTATTTTCCCCCTTTGTTTCCTATATTTCTAATCGAGTCTAATGTTTGTGATTGGCAAGGTCACTTTTAATTTTCCTAAGCATGGTCCCCTTCATTACCTATTTAGCCTAAAGCCTTAAAGCTAAGACACTATTTGTGTTTATCAACATGAACAAGACCTTAGTATTAACATTTTAGCCTAAGACTTATTTCATCCTAAGTCCTAACTTAAATACCTTATTTTTTTACAAATCCAATGACCCACACTTAAGTAAAACTGAAGATCAAACAGTGTGAGGGAATCCTGAAGGTTGGATGGGACCCAATATTAAATATAAGCTTAAGCCTAAGTTTTATCATAAGGCCTTATATATTTTAATAAAACAAGACCTTAATTTAAAACTTAAGTTTTTGACTTTAATTAATCAAAGGAACTAATCACGTACAAGTGTTTGGATCGTGATCCATAGTTCATAGTCACTCATGAATTTAGATCCAATAGAGTGGAGACAATGTCAAAAAATCAAAAGGCCTAAGAAGCCCCATAGAGCCACCACATGGTGCTCTCACATATAGGAACTTCATGATCTTAAAATTGATGTTTATGAGGCCATAAAATTCAATCACATCTAACATTTTTACTTAGTCAAAGGGACATGTTTTATATCATTTGAGGGGTCATTTGATATTATGCTTTAAAACTTAGCATAAAATTCTTTAACCTAAATTTGTGTTGTGTTAATTAAGATGAAATAGACATAGCTAAAATAATTTTAACCTAAGTTCCTTTCTATAACCATGCATTGATTAAAGATCATGCACCTTGTAGGATCAATGACTCATGTTGTGTCAGGCTCGAATGATCCAATGGTGTGAGATCACCAATAAATTTTCAATAGTTCTATGAGAGCCCATGGGCTCAACACATGTTGAATACTCCTTTAATATGCCACTATTACAAGAAGTAGAGCTCATAGAGCCCATATAGGTGCTAAGTGTCACAGCCATGAGGTTCGATGCAAATATGGCCAATGACATGTGAAGGCCTAGATCAGGATCAATGGCCCACATTGATCCTTGGATTTTGATTGAATGGTGTGAACTAAAATGTTATTTTTAAATGCCAATGGATAGTGATTTGAAGGCATTTATATAAAATTCCATGAAAATTGATAGATAAATGCCAAATAAGCACCATGTGAGCACAAAATGACAAAATGAAGATCTTGTGTGCTAAAAAATGCAAATGTATAAAGGTAAAGGGTCAAGATCAAATCTGAGGCACATATGAACCAAATCCCAAGTAATACATCACCATTAAAGCTTCAGGAGAGCCCCAAACTTGTGTAAAAACCCTAATTTGAGCTCAAATTGATCATAGTTAAGTTAAAAGAGAGTCTAATTGCAATTAAAGCATAGAATAATTGACCCAGAGACCATTTGGAGCACAATAGTAAGTAATTTACAAATATTTAGACCATGGTAGCTCCTAACCATCAATTAATATAAATTTTGTGGGATAGTTAAACATTGCTTTGCCATTATTTCACCATAGGTAACATAAGTTTCCAAAACTTGTTACTCATGCTCTGAATTCCCAAAATTCTAAAATGAGAAGTGTTCTTTAAACACTCAGGACACATGTGATACATTTAGAGGCATCAACACAATGGTTTGGTCAATAGAACTAGAGTTAGACGCCTAGGGACTATAATCCCAATTTATATTATCTTTTCCATAGAGTCATTATAAATGATACTCATGCATGCATGAAATACAATAAGTTCATTAAAATAATCCCTAAGCATCAACCATACAAATTTTTAGACATGTTCTTAGGGAATGCTAACACAAACCCTAAAGCCCTGCCAACAAGTCATGTGGCACTTTAGAATGCTAATATGTGCATATATCAGAACCCATTTCCTAACCATCAATATCGTATATTTTAAAACCATCTATAAGGTAATAAAACCAACTGGCCTCCACTGACCAATACCCATGATGTAGAGACCTCTACCTCTAGCAAAACCAACCATGATGTGTCTCCCCAATTTGGATCTCAGAGAAAAACTTACATGATAGTATTTTTAAAACTATAGACTAATAGAGATGCAAACACAATTACTTGAACAAGAGAATACCAACATAAAACTCCTTATTTACCAAATTTATTAGGAACTAATATCAACCCCAATCTTGTGGATAGCTATGACTTAATTGTTGATCTTAAAAAAACACATTTTAACATATCTCTTTCCTTGACTTGCTAAAAAACTATCTTACCCATCATTCAACACTAATTTATGCCTTGGGATTAGTCCATATAGCTAGTGTCATGCCTCCACCCTAAGCTTAGATCAATCACTTTGATTTGGACATGTTCCCACCTAGATCAAAATTGACATAAATTGGTTACTTATATAACCTTAGGAGCCTTCCCCCAAATGTTGAGATGGCTAAGAGTGGATCCAATTTTTTTTTTCAAGTTGTTATATATAAAAATTATGTAAAAAGTGCAATGGTTTATAATAGAGAAACTATTAACATAGTCCCCTTTTCATTTATCCATAAACTTAGTTATGGGGAAACTAATTTATCTACCACCCATAACATCTTGAGAAGATATGACAACCTCAAGTGTAAGTCTATTAGGACCATCGTGCTTTTGTTACCTTAGGTCCCAAAAATGTTTTAATATATTTATATATGATTGATAGAGACACAAAACATAATATCATCCTTAGATGGCCATGGATTCATTAAATTAAGGCAATCCCTTCTAATTTATTCCAAGAGATTAGATTGTTTCACTTAGGAAAGGTTTTCATCACTCAAGAGGATCTTAAACCATTTGAAATTGTTTAGGCCAACTTAAACAAGAGACCAAGGCTCCATGTTAATTACCATTTTCCTAAAAATAATGTGGTTAAACCTCTACCCTTGGCCAAATACAAGGACCTTGTAATGACCTATGTGTGTTTCTTAAAGAGGGGTGATAAATTTCCCAAATTCACATCAAATTAAATTCCCAAAGAAAAGGGAATGAATACAATAAAATAAATAAAGTGAGGAAGCTCTCATAACCATACCATCCATATTGAATAAGTCTATAGTTGAAATTATTAACATCTATTTAACCCTTTTTTGAAATAAGGATTAAAGAGAGTAGCCTAATCAACTAAGGAGTAAACTAATCTTGAAAGAGGACCAGTTAAATAATTTAGATCCAAAATATATTCTGATATAGTAATGAATTATGAAATATGATAAATTTATAAATTAAAACACCAAAAAATAGTTTGAAACTTTAAAAACAAATAAATAATAATACTTATCTTGTTTACTAATGCACAATAAAATATAAGTATAGGTGTATTAATAATTAGATAATCCTCAACTACGATTTGTTAGATTATAAAAAGTATCTCTCTTTCAACCTTAAAACTACCATCAAAATAGGGACTCTATCATCAATGATTATATCCTAAAATTTATGCTTCTATCTACAATGAATTACAAGTACCATTATATAAATTCAATCTATGCCTATTAAGGTACATTATGACCTTAAAAATTGTCAACTGGTATTGTGTGTACATATTTCTAATATCAAACTTTTGATCAAAATAATGGATCCTCCAACTTGGGCATGTTACCTTGAAAAATTAAGGTTAGTGGTCTCAAGAGGATTTTATATAACCTCAAAGACCCCTTTGTCAATGAGTGATTCCTACATATCCATACACTTTGAAGAGGGCCTCATATTGATGTACTTCTCCCCCTTATGTGGGTTTGTGTGTGAAAAATGGTTTAATATGTTATATGTAAGTGCATGTAGTGATCTATATTTCAACTTGAAAAATAATAATCATGGGATGTTCTTTTAGTTCTTTAGACTTGTGACAATACTACTCTTATGACTAACTTGGAAATAACAGGGTAGTTTTATAAGCTTAAGAGGTGTTTTTGTTTGGTAAGTGATATATGTGTGATTTATAATTACTTCATTATAATGAATGGTTTTTTACTTATATTTATACCAAAAATTTTGAAATCAATCTCATGAAATGTTAATTAATATTAATATGGTGACCCTATAAATGATTTTTTGATTATGTAGCACTTCAGTCTTATACACTTGGAAAACTTAGACCTTGTTTTTTCCTCTTAGTTATACACATGCCTTGATTCCAAAAACCTTGCATTTACTCTATCTTGTGCCCCTTAGCCTATATCTTAGTTTTACAAGCCTTATATTAATTACATAAACATCCCATCTTACCCATAATACTTGAAATGTACTTATCTTACATCTCTATAAGTTTTGATCCTATGCCTTCCCTCCTTCTCCCTGGACACTAACATCTAGTATAGATAGTAACATCAAGGTTATTGTCTTAACCTGACACAAGTGTTCAATGACCTAAATTCATCTAATTTTAAAATAAAACATATTACAATAATTGACTTAATTTATTTAATGTGAGTTATCTCCCGATAGGATTGATATAAATATAATATCAACCCTCATTCATTTCTCACCTAGCAATCAAACCAAAAGAGCACTCAAGTTAATAAATTTTTTACTATTCTACCCTATTCTAATATCAATCAAAGGAACTATTGTCTCCAAAAATTACACCTTAGAAGATTTTGTTCAAGCCTCTTCAAGATTTTTCCAACATGGGAATACTTCTAGGTGTGTGGGGCACCTATAGTGGAAGTAAACCTCTATATTTTAAGGGTTAGCTCCCTAGATATGGCTGGATGTGCTTATGATACTAAAACTACCTATTATGGGTGAAAAGGGAGAGAAAGATACATAAATAAAACCTAAACTAGGAGGTAATATACCAATATTTTCTTCCATTCATACACTTGCAATTTTCATAATGAACTAAGACAACTAAACTAGCCTCAACACCATTAATGGAGCTCCCTAGCATCAGTGTTTCTCATGAAGGAAAATAACAACTCAAAAAATGAAGGCAAGTGAAGGGAAGGTCATATATGAAACTACCAAACTCATACAAACTTAAAGAGTCTATTTCATTAGCATACACTTCATGAAACCCATTAGGAGAGAAGTCATTTGTAGCAACACATTCAAAGATTGCATGAAAATAAGATGAACTCAATCTATACTTGACATTCAAGATGGATCACTTCAACACATAGTACAAATGGACTTAGAGTATAACCATATTGATTCTCATTAGCTTAAGTAAAAATAAAGGTACAATTTTGGTAGGGATTCACCATGACAAGAGTTGGAATCCCTTATAATAGCGAAAATGGCTCATATTTATAGAATTTAGAAGAAGAGAGAGAAGAGAGAATTTGAAGAGGCACAAAGATAAGTGTCAAAGGTGAAAATAAGTTAAAAGGCATGTGGATGGAATTAAAAATGAGTCATGAAACTGAATTACACTTGATCACATCCTAAATTAGCCTCCTCTTCCAAATGTGGCGTAGCAATCTTCTCCATCATTCTATATTATGAAGTGTCTTCATCACAGGCTTTTTTTGAGCATTCCAAAGAAAGTGATGGAAAAATTTATCATGTGTGATGATGAGAGGGGGTTATAAATATGATTCCACCTACATTAGGATTTTTATTGATCATGACATTCTCTTACATAAGCTCATCCTCACCTTGCAACCATGATCACTCTCTAATAGGTATATTTTGACACTTGGCACTAGAATATTTGTAAATTCCCCAACTGATCCATAGAAAGGGTCTTGTGATACATTTTGGGACACCTCATATGCTTATATTCATTATAAACATCTTAAAAATCCTCCAAACTTGATTTTCTATGTTGTTTACTATGTCATTCTAGATTCCAATTTAGATAGGCTAAATAGAGAGAGCTAGCAGAGGCACTTGTGAGTATTTCCAAGTCTGAAAATGGCATGAAGTGTTGGATAAAGTCCCAAGATACCTCCTAAAGTTATTTACATCTCATGGTCATCTTTAGGACCTAAAAAACATAAAAAAGTATCAATAAAACTTATTTCCTACATCGCCTATATGGATTACGTACAATAAAATTCCATGGATTTAACCCTTGTGGAGTTGGAAATAAATTATCTTTTATGATCATGGTCAAATTCATTCATCTGGATACACTTTTGGCTTTATTTCTACCATCAAGTCCTAAAATAGGGTTTATTGATCCAAAACTCAGAATTTTTAATTGACAGATATTTCAAGAATATGAAAATAACATAGTAATAATGAATTCTATGAGAAGAGATGTTTTATTACTCAAGATTACAATACAACCATATGCTTATCTCTGGGAAGAGAAGTCTAATTTCCATTTCAGGTTATATATTCATTTATACATATTTTGAAATTAATAGGAGGATGTGGAAGGTCACCAATCTTAAGGGATATTAAGTGGTTTGACTTCCATGATTTAAAATAATATAGAATTCGAGGAATTACTATTTTTAAAAACTTACTATTTTTAGACTACACTACTAAAATTGAAATTTGGGGCACTTATATTGAGTTTTTGATGTTAAAAACCCATAATTCAAAGATATATGCCATCTCACCATGTTTTTCTCATTCTTAGCTTTCCAATGGCTCAAATGGGGAGTCAATCAGAACTATGATGCAAAAGTTATGGCTCTCAGAAGTTATGTCATCAATTGGGGTAGAACCATTACCTGAATTATCACTTACATTGTTGCCTAGATCTTTCCTCCCTCATTGAGAAGAAATTTTCCTCATTACATCAATATTCCTCATTAGGTGTGGTAGTTATGTCTTAATTTGATTCTCTATGAGCCACTCACCTTGGTGGCTAAGTTGGCCCCTTTTGACCACCTAATAAAGTGGAATAGATTGTCCTCTTGTTGTCTTCATATAGGTGTCCATAATCTAATCCTCCTCCACTGGAGAAAAACTATACAGATCAATCTCATCAATGTGTAGTTGTTTTTATATGATTTAAGTGTCTAATAGAGCTAGATGATATGGTTTGAGGAGCTCCATGTTGAATATTGGATGAAGACCAAGGTAGGCTGGTAGGTTCAACTCAAAAGTATTTTCTCCAACTTTTCTAGTGATGGTGTAGGGACCATATCATAGAGGCTAAATTTTTTTGTGTGGGCTTGTAAGCCATTCCTTTTGAAGCCACAACTAAACCTTATCACCCATATCAAAATGGTGTGCAATCCTATGTTTGGCATGGCATTGCTTATACTTTTGATTTATCTTCTCCAAGATGTTATGAACTTGCTAATGGATGTGTTGCATTTGTTCAATGAATTTTGTTTCTTTTTTTCCCTCAAATATCCCATGAGGTGTGTATTATATGGTGGAGAATGGAATGGTTATATCAATTAGTGCCATTGGTTGGAACCTAAAGCATACTTGGAATGGACTATGCTTGGTCAAGCTGTGCAGGGCCTGATTGTATCTATGTTGTATGAAAATAATCCCCTCATCCCATGTTCATGGATGTTTGGAGTGATACATCCAAATCATGTGAATAATCAAATGGTTTACCACTTTTATCTAACCATCAATCTGTGGATGGAAGGCTATGGAATTCATTAGCTTTGTATCCATCATATTCCATAGAGTGGACTAGAAGATGCTCAGGAACCTACTATCTTGATCTAAGAAAATAGACTTGGGGAGACCAAAATGGAGCCATACATGACTAAAATATAGTTGAGCAGTTTCAAGAAATCATGATAGCCATTTTTGAAAAATGATCAACTACAAGAAAAATATAGTCCTTTCCATGTTTTGAAGTGGGAAAACCTGAGAGAAAATCCATTAAGATAGATTCCCAAGGCCTGGTTGGTTCTAGTAATGGCATGTACAATCCTTGCTTCTTATTTATTGGCTTGGCTATCACACATGGGGTGCAATATTTGAGGTAACTTTCCACATCCTTTCACATATGGATCTAGTAGAAGTGTTTTTAAAGAACTGTCAATTTCTTTTCTACACCAAAGTGTCTAGCTATCCTACTAAAATGTGCTTCCCATATCATCTTTTATTGCTCTATAGTTGGAACACAGACGTGCCCCATATGATAGAGGACATTATATTACAAATAGAAATTAAAAACATGTTTACCTTCTTGAATCACTTGATATGTATCAGCAAAGGTAGGATTTTCTTCATACATAGTGTGCCAAGTGGTAGTTTCATGTCTGCATAGGTCAAGAACTATTATGAGTAAAATAATTGGTGGGCAACTCAAATAATCTACAACTGTATTTGAGATCCACTTTGTTTTGATTATTAGATGGAATTATTAGAGATATGTGGCCCACTTTTGGTGCCTCTCATTTCATAGTTTTCTCTAAAAATAGATGAATTCTAATGGTCTGTGGTCAGTGTGGATGACTGTCTCTTTCCCCAAGATGTAGTGTTTCCATTGTTTGAAAGATTGCATAATGGCATAGAGATCCTTATCATATGTCAGGTATTTTTTTGACTATATTAGTGAAATTTTCATTGTGATATGTAATAGGATGGCCATGTTGCATGATGATAACTCCCATAGCATATTTAGATGCATCTGTCATCAACTTAAAAGGTTGATGCAAATCTAGTAAGGCAAGAGTAAGGGTTGATCAAAGTCTATTCTTCAAATTCTCAAGTACCCTTTATTGTATTTCACCCCACTAAAATGTAGCTTTAGCTCCTCCTTTATTCACTTGGGTTAGTGACCAAGCAACATGTGAGAATCGAATAACAAACCTACGATATAAATTTGCAAGATCCAAGAAGCTATGAAGTTCTATGAGGGTCCTTGGTGTAGGCCATTCTAAAATAACCTAAATCTTCTCTAGATCAACATGGACCCCTTAATTTTTCACAACATACCATATGTACTAAATTATTTTCATCCCAAATGTGCATTTGTCAAGATTTTCATACAACTTATGATCCTAAAGAGTTTGAAGCATCTTACAGACATGTTGCATATGTTCCTCCCATGTTCTATTGTAGATGAGTATGTCATATAGGTAGATAACCATGCATGAGTTGGTGAAGGGTTACATAATGTCATCCATCATCCTCATGAAGGTTATAGGTGTGTTAGTTAATACAAAAGGCATAACCAATCATTCAAATAGCCTCTCCTTAGATTTGAATGTAGTCTTTTAAACATCGATGGGATCAATGAGAATTTGGTGATAGCTAGATTTGAGATCCATTTTGGTGAATAACTTCACACCATAAAGTTTGTCTAGTAGGTCATAAATCTTGGAGAGGGGGTAGCAATTCTTCATAGTGATTTTATTTAGGGCTCAATAGTCAATGCATAGCCTCCATGTTCCATCTTTCTTTGGTGCTAGGACAATCAGGCTGCTATAGGGTAAAGAGCTTAGCGTGATGTGACCCTTTTGGATAAATTATTGAATCCATATTTTTATTTCATAATTCTCTAAAATTGATTTGTGATATATAGGACTGTTAAGCAAAGGTGATCCTTGAATAAAATTGATAGAATGTTTTACCTAGTAGTGCAGTAGAACTCCCATGGGTGACTTGAATAAGTCCTCATATTCTCCCATGATTTGTCCCATATTTTTTTGTTGTTGTGTTGATTGTGTAGTTAGGATTGCAACATCAACCTTCTTGGATTTTTGTGGTTTGACCACCATGAGAATGAATTGCTTTGTCTTCTCCACTAGTCTTTTACATTGATTGGCACTAATCAAGGAGACAGATATGAGAGGTGGTACCTCTGATACCATATAACATGATGTTCCAAGAGTGAGGGTGATTATTTAGGTTCATGATTCATAGATGTCATGTCAATTATACATGAATGGCTAACCAAGGAGTACATCACAAACATCTAGATTGACCACATCACACAAGACTTCATCTTGGAAAGGTTTTATTACATATGAAAGAAGACACTGACAGGTGACATCGAGGTCTCTCCCTGGGCTCAACCATCCAATACTATATTGCTTTGGGTGAGGCTTCATGGATATATTTAGACTTTTCACAAATTTAGTAGAGATTAAATTATTTTGACTCCCACTATCAAGAATGAAATGCAGAGGCTTACCTTTTACCCATAATTTGGAATGAAACAGCCTTTCCTTATCATCTAGCCTTTCCTCACGAGTCTATGATGAAACAATGATGGTATTAGGATTAGAATATACAATATCTTATTTGTCCTCTTTGATTGTAGGTTTTATATGAGATAGAGCAGTAGATGTTGAGTATTGTGACTCAAAAAATAGTGACTTAATGGCTTGACATTCTTCTTTTGAGTGATTTCTAGTTTTATGTAATCACACCATTTTCCAATCTTCCCTTTCTGGGGTTTCTTATCTTGAAACTCCTTTTGCTTCCATTTTTAGCCTCGTTTTTGGCCTCCCTTGTCACTTTTCCATTTTGAAGGCTGACTCTTCATATTCTTTCTTCCATGCTTCTACTCAATCTTCACTACAAACTTGTATGCCTCATCGAGGGTTTCCAAATTGAAGATTTCCATTTCCCCCTGTATGTACCATTGTAGTCCACCACAATATTTGAGATTCTTATGTTTGTCACTTTTTTGGATGTCCAATCTTGTAAATAGAATGAAAAATGTCAGTCTAATCTTAAATAGATTGGTCCTTACCTTGGCAAAGTTGTTGCCATTGTATGTATAGATCATCATATGCTCCTCCAATGAGATAGTATTCTTCCTTTACCACTTCCATGAAATCATACTAGGTAGGTTCCACCTCAAGGCCAATGTCATCTATACTAAACCTCTTTTTGTACACTTCCCACCAATTTTTCATGAGCAATGATGCTTTCAAAAGAGCAAAAGTGATCTTTTCTCCATCGGTGAATTTATTTATAGAAAAGTAGGAAGACATTGATCCAACCAATTTTCTACTACATCAGCATTGATTTTTCCTTCAAATGTAGGGATATCAAAATTCACCTAAACCTTGAAGGGTGTTGGGGCACTGAAAAGATGTTTCATGGATGAGGAGCCAGGAAGTGTAGATGAGGAGCCAAAATTTCCCATCAAGATTTATTAGAGAATTTGAGTGAATTATTATAGCATCTATGCTTATTGTCATTGGAGGGATTAATTCACCATTTCCTTTAAGGGATCAGATGTCTTAGTATCATCTACCATTTAAAGTCATTTGGAGTGAATAGCTGGATAGTTTTGAAGCTTTATTGTTTTGCACCCAAGCTTCTTGTAGCTTGACCTCATCCTCAGCATCATACACTCTCAAGACAAACTAATCTAATACCACTAATCCAAAACTCAATTTTTTTTATTGACGTATATTTCAAGAACATGAAAATAACATAGTAATAATGAATTCTCTGAGAAGAGATGTTTTATTACTCAAGATTGTAATACAACCATATGTTTATCTCTGGGAAGAGATGTCTGATTTCCATTTCAGGTTACATCTTCATTTATACACATTTTGAAAGTAGGAGGAGGATGTGGAAGATCACCAATATTAAGGGATATTAAGTGGATCAAATTCCATTATTTAAAACAATACAAAATTTGATGAATTACTATTTTTAGAAACTTACTATTTTTATACTACACTACTAAAATTGAAATTAGGGCACTTCCATTGGGTTTTTAGGGGTCAAAAACCATAAATCAAAGATATGTGCCATCTCACCATGTTATCCTCATTATTATATTTCCAATGGTTAAAATGGGGAGTAAATCAAAGCTACAGTGCAAAGGTTATGACTCTTGGAAGTTCTATCATCAATTAGGGTAGAACCATCGCCCGAATTATCACTTGAATTATTGTCTGGATCATTTATATTGATCGAGTCCATAGTTTTGTTGTAGGATTCTATATCTAGACTTATGGATTCCATATACTTTTTAATAGATTCAACATCTCTAAAATACCCATAAAATCATGAACTAGTCAAGTGAAAAGCATGAATAAGGTCAAAAATGCACATGACCCTCAATTAGGCCTTTAGGCCTAATGGTTTCCCTCACACATGACTATAAACCTCCTTGGTTAGATAATATTAATTGATTCCAAGAATTTTATCAAGGTTTTTTAATCTTATTTTATGTTTAATCCATCTTATCCAATCATCACTTGGGCTTACTTGACCTCTGGTCCCTTAATTTCACCATTTTTCCTTCAAACTATCTCCTCGAGCATGATAAAAATGCCCCTACTCTGAGATAAAATAGAGAGGTTATGCACCATTGCTTTTGGAAAATTGATATTCTATTACCTTATTGGATTCTTAATGGTAATATTTACCAAATTTTAGGTTCTAACTCCTCCATTTGTCCCTCCAACTCTTCAAATTCCCAAGGCAGACTTATGAGCAAGCAGCTTATGAGGGTAGGCAGGGTATAGGTTGGGTTTGGAGATTTTGGGGGGTTGAATTTTAGGTTGTTTAGGACTTTATATGGATTATAAATTCCTAAAAAAACCTATTCTAACCATTTATAGTCTTATTTTCCTCTTAAACACCTTCCATGCTCTTCAAAACATAGACTAGGCCACTACTCATGTGGACTGAGATACTTCAAAACCTATCTGTAAGTTAGTATATGAGCTTAGTTTGATTTTTTTAAACCTTATTTACATGATCCTTAGGTCATAATACCATTACCATTCCTTAATTTCCTCTATAATCCTTCAAATTAACATTAATTCCATGTTTTGGTCCTTAAGGAGGATACCCGTGCCTTGACTAGATTGAGACCCTATTTTACCCCTATAGGTGTGTCCTTGGCAAGATTAGGCCTTATAAATGGTGTCTAGGTTTATAATAATTTCCTTAAGGTCAACTTTCATTAATTTCACCTCATATCAACTTTAATAACTCCAAACAAGTCCAAATCTCAAACTTCTTCCTCACTACCAATATACCCTTCATGACTATGTTCTATGGATTTTGAACCTACCTATAGGTGCTTTTGTGATGTTTGAACTTTTCTAAAGATGATCCTACTTCTCATGAGGTTCTTAGGGTCACCAAAAATTATATTATCCTTATAAACCAAAGAATAAAAATCAAAACTTAACCTTTAGCTCTCTGTTTAAAACTATGCCTGTAGATGGCCTCTCCCAGACCTGTGTACAGATAGAGGGGATTATGTGGGGGGTCATCACACAAAGAGCCATCTTCCTTTGACCTTATTATCTCCTAAGTGATTAGTTAAAACTTTTATAACTAATATATGGGGAGAGGCCTAATATGCAAGTTTTATGGAAAAAGGCCAACTGTTGATCTCAAACATGTAGAGGTCTCTGAGTGTATTCAATGTTTTTTATGGCATCTTTGGAGTCTTCAAACATCATCTTCCACTTATCCATTCTCATTAAAATTTTGAAATTCCATTTTTTATGGTAGAGACAACATTAATATTCCATTTAAACACCTTAGGGCTCATATAAACATGTTTCATTATATCTCAAAAAGCCTCCTAGGCCTCTATTTGGCCATTTTAGGGACTTAGACACCAATACAGTCAACTCATCCTCTTAAAGGAGAATTTCCACTTTGCATAATATATTTAGCTTCATGGCATGAAATCCATGATCTTGGGAGATGTTAGGACCTCAGACATGAATCCCACCATGGATTCCATCATTTTTACCTTCGTACATCCTCTTGAACTCTTGTAGAATTTGACTATGAGCACACTTTGCTAACAAGGCAGTAAATAAGGATAATTAGACAAATTAGCTTGAAGAATGGTAACTTGATTTGATGTTTCATAATGACATTGAATGGAAGCATATTTCAAACATGTACCAAGCACATTGAAACCTCCCATGGAGCTCTCTTTCATGTTGCAAAATGTAGGTTACCCATATATGGCTACCAACCTTAAAAAATAAGCACACTTTAGAATCCTCCTTTAAGGGAATTTAAAGAGAAGTTTTGTATGATTTTAATACTATGTATATTACCTTATTTCCACCTAAAAACACTTTATAAAACTCACATAGCTCCATGGATCTCTAAAAATAAGAAATAGATACACAACCATACAGCTCTTCAATGCAATTTCACAAAAGGTTGCCTAGAGTGTCAGCATTTTTTCATAAAGGAGAAGGTACCAATATAATAATTCCTACCATGAAAGTGAATTGGACTAAGATTAATATCCACTTGTAGAAGAATTCTTCCTAACTCCACCTGTAGCTTTCATAGTGAGTGCTTGAATTTGCCTTTCCTTGTCTTGCGAATGTAAAAAGAAAATAAATGAGTTACATATGAATTTTTTATGCAATATTTTCAAAAAAAAATGTTTAAATTACTTTTGGGGAGGTTAAGAGTCACACCACCACATTTTTACCTATAAGTGCACTCAAGGAATCTGTACAAGTGCCCAAAAGGACCTAAAAAAAGGAAAACTATAATTTCCTACTCATAACTGATTCTATAATAGTCATATAATTTATTATAACATTATCTGACCTCTCCCACATTTAACCGTAACTTTGTGACAAATTTCTTGCTTGGAAAAATATGTATATGTCATTAATTAAGCTAAAAATATGGCCAAATGACCCTTTTTGCATATGAAACAAGGTGAAAGATAAATTAATGAGTTGGAAACATATTTAAACATGTTAAAGGCCATATTATAATATTTTGAACACAATTTTATCCTTTAACTATCTTTTACTAATGTTGACCAACTTGGACTTTGGTTGACTGGGCCATTTCAAGAGGGATGAGCTTAGACAAGGACTAAGGGAAGGATAAGTAAGATGTTTAGACCATTATGAGACCCCATAAGACATGAAACCTTCTTAAAAAGTTTAAAATAGTAGGGGTTGACCCAAATTTGACTTAGGGTCAAATATGATCAATAAGAACAACCTAGCTACACGTTTGAATTACTAAAGGAGCAGTCATAAAGTGATATTTTCCAAGTTATAAGCTAGGTCATTTTTTTTCTTGATTTACACATTGCATGATTCACAAAAATCCAACATGTAAGGGAATAATCATGAGTCTAAGGCCCTCTTATGGAGTACTGGCTATGTAGGTAATGACCTTTGATAACAAGGTCATTTCAAATCAGCTTGACACCATGAGCCCACTAACCCATTCATCCAAGGTCATATTAAATATGAAAGCAAGGGTTTGTTATTTCACTAGGATAAATAATCCATGACTCATATCTACATTCACCAGAGTGAAAGCAAAGCCAAACCTAGAAGCATCTAGGTGTTTGCATCCTATTTTAATGAATATTATGTATAGGATACTAGCATCAAGATTGGACACTAACATTAACATAACCATCTTATATTGACATAATTATCTGAAGAGTCAAAGGCACTAGATCCAAAATTTGATGACTAATCCAAACCTATCTTCCTACATACTTTCTACCTATACTAGATGTAGACCTACATTAACATCAAAACCAACTAAGTACTCTCTTGTATGTCATTTCTATATCTAGTATAGTTGTACTTTATATTAATACTCTATAACATCAAAACGAGCTAAGTACTCTCATTTATGTCATTTTTATATCAAGTATATTTGTACTTTCCATTAATACCCTATCTCAATTTTATAAATTTAGCATATGGTACATCTGAGTTTAGCACATTAATTTGCCTAATGTAGAACTCACATTCACCCTTGTGCCTTATAATTACTATATACTTAACCCTATTTACCCAAGTAGGATTCCCTAATCCAAATCAAGGTTAAACATTTGGTGAACTTAAACCATGTGAATGAATATTTTTAATTCCTAAAATTTTAAACCAATAGGGGTTTTAGATTGTGTAATTTTTTAATTTTCTATTAGTAATATTTTACATGCAATCTAGACATAACCATATATTGGGGGGTTTATCTATTTCACATATTGAACTTCCCCTCAACCTATCTAGGATGTCTCAAACCAATGAGGCATATTATACCTTGGATCATAATGATACTCATATTGACAATGAAAAAATCTTGATAGGGTTATCATAGAAGAATATTCTAATAATGAAAATATATAAACAAATGAAAATGACCAAGTGCATGAAATTGCAATTTTTTTTAGTATATTTGACAAAACCCTAAAGATCTTGATAAAATCTTAAAAACTATACTTGAATCTAAAAATACAAAAGCTTTAGTGGATACATCCCTCTCCTTGAGCACATTAAAACTTAATACCTCTAATAGGGGCATGGATTATGTGTTCCAACCTTTGTTCCCTGAAACTACTATGGATACATCTATTATGAACTTACTCTTTTTTCAACATAAATACTAGTTTCAAAGCCTATTACTACTCAAAACATGTTTTTAGCCCCTTTGGTGACTACACATATTAATAATCAAAATCCCACTAGGCCTACAATTCAATCGCTCCTTAAAGTTATAAAGACCTTGTAGGATAAGGTTACAACATTGAGAAAAAGGCTTCAAAGTCTTCACATGCTATAGATTCATAAGATGTGTTGCATAAACCTCTTACACTTGAGATCTCTTTGCACCCTTTTCCAACTAGATTTTTTGCACATAAGTTCACATTTTATGATGGTAAGGGTGATCCTAAACAACATATTTTAACCTTCTATGTGGCATGCCTTGATTATGCTTCAAATGATAAACTTTTTACCAAATCATTTCTAAGGATCCTCAAGGACTATGCTTTGATGTAGTTCTATGACTTATCTTTCTAATATGTGAAAACATTCAAACCTCTCACCAATCAATTTTTGGCACACTTTTCTATCAACATTACCAAAAAGGTTTCCTATGCTCAAATTGAAAATATAAAATAAAGAACCAATGAACTAATCAAGGAATATATTTTGAGATATAAGAAAATTCTAGCCAAAATTACCAATCTTATGGAAGACAAAGAGTTGAAAGACATATTCAAGCAAAGTTTGTTTGATCCTTTATGCGAGTCCATTATTTTGAAAAAGTTTCAATCTCTCAATGAATTATGTCATGTTATATAGGACCATGAAATGAATCTTATGTCATTGAATAAACTAAATTAGGTATCAAACAAACAAGGTGCATCCACATATAGTAAAAAATTTATAATTAAACCAAGTTATAAGGTAAAAACACCTAAGCCTTAAAAGGAAGCAAACACCACATTTAAAAAAGTTGCACAATAGCCTAATTGGCTTGTCCTATCTAATGCACCAAGAAGATAGTTTACACATTTACCTAAGCCTCCTGATTTATTACTTTCATGGATGCTAGAGTGTCATATTATATCTTTCCCTCTTACTATAAAGGTTAATGTAAATAAACCTATACCCAAAGGATATGATGCAAATGCTTATTGTGACTATCACCAAGGCTATGGGTACTTTGTGAACATATGTTTTACCTTAAATAATAATATTTAGGACCTCATTTATGACCAATAAATTACATTTGATGATCCTCTAAAGGAATCAGACTCACAAACTGGTGATAACCATAAATAAAAAGTATTTAATAATCCTTTACAAGACCATTATAATAAGGAACCAAAAGTTCAGATGGCATATAATGCACATCCTCCTCCATCATATTATGGACACACACTATATGGGATCATTGGTACTTACATACAACATATACCTCGTATGGTTTAATAACCTACCATTTCCTTTGATGACAATGAAATTAAGGATGATGAATCTAATCTTCATTATCTATTCATTCAATCATACCTTTATAAACACCCTATACATAGTGTTATGATTGATAATGGTGTAAGTGAATTTTTTTCACCATGATATTACTTATGTATTTGGGTTATACTCATCATGATTTACACCCCTCTACTAGAGCAATCATAGCACTCAATGGGACCTCCTAGAAGGTTCTTGGTGAGATTAATCTACCTTTAGAGCTTGGTCCTACATGTGGTTAATAATTTATCAGTTATACCTTATACAAGCATCTTTAACATTTTTTTGGGATGACCTTGGATACACACTCTTCAATCAATGCCTTTTAAAATGCATGGGTGTATTAAGTACATTCATTCCAATTGAGTAATTATAATTTATGGTATTCCATATGAGTATCCTTTTGAACAAGAGACATTCATACCCAGGATGTTAACTATCAATCATATTAAGGTTAATACACCACAAAAGGGTTAGAAACAATCAATCCCATTTATGAGGCAGCTAGTACTTGAGAGACCTTTAAATTAGAGATAAGTAGTGGGTTTCATAGAATCTTCATATTATATGCACCATATTCAAATATCTAGATAACCTAAACATGTTCCTATTATTTCTATTCTTAAGAAACTATAAAGTACACCGAGATGGGTTCCAAGAACCACTATTCCTTCTATATTTACTTCATGACCTCAAAGTCCTATTATATATATGCCAAGTATCACATATACTATAATGAAAAATAATGCACCTATACATACTCCTTGTAAGTACCACTAGTTTATTACACCAAATTTCAAGTGGGGAGATACATATGATCACCCTTTGGATGAGTTTATAGGATGATCTTGTCTCTTCCAAAAGTAGTAAAAATAAATAACAAAAACATTCAAAAATTCAAAAATATTTTCAATACCTACATGTTATATTGTCCCCTTAGCATATATGTGTTAGTTCCATGTTGAGGACTAGAATATCATTTACTCCTATATACACATACATAGCCATACATAGATACATGATATACTTATGAGCATTGGGATTTACCTCTACTCATGTCACCAGGATGTTAGGGGCATCCATCTTCTATGATCTTGATACACAGATGTTATATGATTCAATGATCACTCTACATTATCATCTTTGAGATTACATCTACACATAAACATGGTTATTATCCATGTTTATACATTACACAAGATACTTGATATGCTATGTACTTGGATTTTTTTCTAACACATTTGATTCATGGTCCACTATGATATGCTTATGTTGGTTGATTATGATTTTATTTTATATGCTTCTTTGAGGGTTTTGTCTTTCTATTGTCTCATTTTTTCAAGCATTTGAATATGCTTCATTATATGAGGCCCCTATGCCTATGTTTTACTTCTTATAAATTTGAATATGTCATTGATTATTGTATGGACATTTGAATATGTCATTCCTTGATTTTTTATACATTTGAATAAGTCATGTCCATTTGCTTTTGTGGTAATTTAACATGCCCCTTGTTTATGGTTTCTTTGGACCATTACTTTTTGACTTGATTTTGAGTGCTCTTATGTGTGTGTGCTTATTTTCTTGTAGATCTTGTTATACTTATATCTAAAGGTTTCCATGATATTTATCATGTATATTAATCCTAAATGTGATTACATTGGTTACATGTTCTCCAATGATATATTTACCTAGACATTTTTATTTTTATATGCAATATGGTTACATTCACATATTTTATAGTTATCTTACCCTTTTGAGGTGAGGTAACTTATAGGTAATATTTTTACCTCACATCAATGGGGGGAGCATATTCATGGGGGAATTCTTGAGAATCATGTTCTCCACACTTTGCATCAATTCTCATATATAAATTGGGGCATATCATATGGACATAGCTTTCACACATTCACATTTTATAGATTATAGTGGGAGAATGCTTTGGAAGCATGTTATCCACATTTATTCAATATTTGGTACTTATACCATTTTATATACTCAGTGGGGACATGTCATATGGACATAGATTCCACACATTCATAATTTTAGATCTAGTGGGGGCATTCTTGAGAAACATGTTCTCCATATTCATTGTAATGAAATTACTTCAACAATAAAGGATAACAACAATAGATCACAATATGAATGAAATATAATAGAATATATTAATAAAAGACAAGACACTTTGAGGGGGAAACCTCCATAAAATTCAATAAGAGTAGAATTCAAAATATGATGATAAAAAACTACCCAATACATCTTATATATAATCTACCTAGGCCATGGTTACTCCATAGTCCAACCTACTAACCCTAATGGAATCATAGATAAATTTGACATAACATCAAAGATGGATAAGTAAGCCACAAGTTAGTTATTCCTATCTTAATACATGTGATAGGTTAGGGGTGTAGCATGCCTTTCCCCTTTGAACTAATGTTATCCTCAACATTGATCAACTCTAGGTGCTATTGTAGAAAATATTCACCCTCCCAAGTAGCATCCTCACTACTCAGGTTCTTCCACTTGATCAAATTTTCCTTAATATCTCTAGTTCTTAACCTTTTATTACGTGTTTATAAGATCTTATTTGATTCCAAAATGACTCATACTTATTCATATAGTTCTATTAGCTCTATCTTGGATAAATTTTTCTATCTAATTACCTTATTCAAGAAGAAAACATGGAATACTAGGTGTATACGAGATGAATGAGGCAACTCCATCTTATAAGCCACACTTACCATTTTTTTTAGAACCTGATAAGGGCCATAATACTTAGGATCAAGTTTTTTTTCCTTTTTTGTTTCTTTAAGAACATTCACTTGTAAGAATGCAAACGTATAAATTCCTAGTCACCCATATCAAAATTTTGCTCACCACAGTGTTTATTTGCTTACTGCTTCATCATATTTTGTGCCAATGCCAAATTCTCTCTCAAACTAGCAAACACCTCTTTTTAATGTTGAATGTGTTCCTCCACATCTCAAACCTTGGTTTAAGACCTTAAGGAAGAAGTGATGGAAGGTGTATGGTAACCATATAGTGCTAGAAATGGGGACATTTTAGAAGAGGCATGGAAATATGTGTTATAACACCATTTTACAAGTATCCATTTAACCCAATATTATTCCTTATCTAATAAAAAACAATGGAGATACCCATCTAAACAATTGTTGACCACTTCTATTTTTACATCATATTAGGGGTGCTAAGATGATCTATGAGCTAGATGAGTACCCAAAAAGGAAAAGAGTACAGTCCAAAAATTACTACTACAAATAGGATCACAATCACTTACAATTATTTTTGGGGTTCTATGTGATTTTAGAACTACCTCTAGAAAAATAGATGCTACTATACTTGTTTTAAATGGGTGTGAGAGGGCACAAAAATGGAAATAATTTATAAACCTATCCAAAATTATCAAGATAACATTCTTACCTTTAGAACATGGAAACTTTGTGATGAAATCCATGGAAACCTTCTCCCACCTTTGACTAGGAATTGCTAAAGGTTGTAACATACTTTGGGTCTTAATTGTCTCACCTTTGTTCTATTGGCATATCAATCATTCTAACACAAAATTTAGTATATCTCCTTTGAGTCCTTCCCAAAATGCTTCTTGATTGATTCTATGATAATTTTTCAAGAACCCAGAGTGTCCTCCAATTGGAGATGCATGTAACTCTATAAGAATCTTATGTTTCAACTATGAATCTTTGCACAAGTATAAGCTATCCTTATACCATAGGGAATTTCCTTTCCATTCAAATTTTTCATAGGCTATATAACCTTGATGGATATTATGAATCAAAACCTATGTGTGCTTTTCTTGTGCCTACTCTAACCTAGATTCATCTACCTAATTTGATTGAAACATGGACATTGCACAAAGTAATTCTTCTATGGATGTATCCAGTCTAGATAATGCATCTACTAATACATTATATTTACCATTCTTATAAATGACTTCAAAATCATAACCCAGCATTTTTATTACCCACTTTTATTGTTCTTCAAATGATAATATTTTCTCCAAATAGTATTTGAGACTATCATGATCCATTTTCACCTTAAAATGTCTACCCATCAGATAGGGCCTTAATTATTTTACTCTATGAAGAATAGCCATTATATATATATATATATATATATATATATATATTAGAGATTATTACCTTTTAATTGATGACTCTTAAATGCAAAGGGTCATGATTATTACATTATTAATGCTCCCAACCCTGATATGAAAGCACACATTCAATAATGAATGTTTTTAAGAAATATGGAGTAGAAAAAACTATGGTTGTGCACATAGATGCTTTCAATTTCTCAAATGCTTTAGTGGTTGCATCATTCTAATGGAAGGCATCTTTATTTATCAATGAAGTGAGTGGAGTTGATATGTTACCATAATATTTCACAAATCTTTGGTAGTAGCCTATTAGTCTTAATAACCCTCAGTGGTTTTTGAAAGTTTTGGGTATTGGCCAATCCACCATAGATTTGATCTTATGAGGATAAAATTTAACACCTTAATGGGATACAATGTGACCCAATTACTCTACCTCTTTTACTCCAAAAGCAAATTTGAATGGTTTCACATAAATTTAATGTTATTCCAAAACTATCAACACATATTTCACATGTTGCAAGTGTTCTTCCCATGTCTTACTGTAAATCAATATATCATCAAAGAAAACTAGCATAAACTTCCTTAAAAATTTCCTAAAAATAGTGATCATCAAACCCTAAAAAGTAGGTGGTGCATTTTTAAGACCAAAGGGTATTACCAAAAACTCATAATGGACTTCATGAGTTCTAAAAGTAGTTTAATGAACATCTTCATCCTTGATTCTAATTTGATGGTACCCAAAATAAAGATCTAATTTCATGAAATAAACAACACCATGAAACTCATCAAGTAAATCATCAATTTATGGAATAGGAAACTTATCTTTGATAGTGTACTTATTGATTTCATTATAATCTGGACACATCCTCCATATGTCATCCTTTTTATGTACCATGACCACTGTTGATGAATATACACTTTAGTTGTGCCTGATGATCCCTACCTCTAGCATCTCATGGACCATATTTTTAATTTTACTCTTTTACACATATGAATATCTATATGGTCTGATATTTGAAGGTTGACTCCTTGGAAGTAGTTGAATGGCATGATCATGTTCTCTTTTTGGTGGTAGTCCTTTTAGCATGGCCTCAAAAATATATGGGTTATCATAAAAAATCATCTATAAATTAAGATGTGGAGATTACTTTATGAGTTGAACTTATATGGAACATAATCATGCAATAAATCCTTATACCCACTTTTTTATAATTTTTGTCATCTAATGTGAACTAACTAATTATGGAGATTTTACTCGTAATCCTCTTAGTTCAATTTTTATACCTTTAAAATGAAAGCACATGAATATTTATTAGAAGTTCATCTCAATTGTACCCAAGGTTACGAGCCATTAGATTCCCAAAATAAGGTCTGTACCACCCATGGGAATAGAAAATGTAGAATAATCTAGATTGTACTCACCTATTTCAAGATTAATACTATGGCATTTCCCTAAATAATTGATTGTACCACCATTTGCAATCATGACCTAAAATTTTGGTGCTGGGTAAATGAAACAGTTTAATTGGGTGGACAAATTATGGTTGATGAAATAATGTGTGCTTCTTAAGTTAATCAACACTATCACCTTTTATTTATTGAAGAAACCCACCACCTTAAGTGTTTGAGGAGTGATAATACCCAAAAGTGCATGACAAGAGATTGTAGGTTGGGAATCTTCAGGTACCTTGTCTATCTCTTCCTTGTCTTTAGTAGAGGCATCATCTTCTTCATCATCTTATTTGGATCCCTTAATGTATAATAACTTATTATTAGCACATATATGTCCTTTACTCTACTTGTTGTCATAGTTGAAACATAATATTTTTACACTTTTCTCTTCAATTTATTCAGGGGTTAATCTAGTAGGTAGTATAAATGGTGTCAATATGATATGATATATAAAGTGAGTGAATGGTTGTTTCTTATTGGATATTAATTTTTCCTTAGGCTTGGATGACATGATAATAGAATTAGAAACCTTAAATGGATTAGACATGTGTACCTCATGTTGAATGTGGTCCTTGAGTCCTCCCAAAAATAGGTCATTCAAGTTCTCATCAAAAATTATCTCTACACGTAAAGATATGTTATAAAAATTATGAATATAATCCTTTATTGAACCAATATATCATAATTTTGATAGTTGGCTGAATTAATTCTCTATCACACTATTGCTATAGTGTAATTATAACTCCTTTGTAAAAACTGACTAGGAGACATTTAGAGTCATCTTTTTCTTTTGAGAACATAACCATCGATACTGTTGGGTGAATATTTTGTCAATCAGCGTACTGATAAACAAAATAAGTCTGATCAACCACAACAAGAAGATTGGTCAGCCAAATGTGTAGGTTTACCACATCAAAAGGGACTAATCTTTCCTCTCATTAAGGGGAGGTTCCCTGTAGATATGCAAGAGTTATATACTACATATATAAATAGAAAACAACACTCAAGGGTAGGATAAACCATCCATCTCTCTTTTTTTAGAGATGATGTTCACAAATCAAAGGAGAAATCTTGATGAAATGATAGAAGACACTCCTCTTCTTTCAAAAGTGTTGTTTAGTAGATAAAAGGAATCTTTTTAGTGATGACAAGTAACTGTAATAGGGTGTAGTAACATGGCAGGATGAAATGAGGCACAAAGTCTCCACCTCAACTACCAAAGATTGAAATATGAAGAACAATGAGGGCAAAAAGTCATCCCAAGGTTCTTTACATATAAAAAGAAAATAAACACACATTAAAGACAATTATGACAGCACAAAGTCTGAAAGTAACTAGCTTCAAGACACCTTCTTTATCACCTCCACTAGCTCTGCTTGTTAAATTACATAAACAATAATACATTCAGGAAATAGACATAAGAACAATATCTTAGAATGATACAAGCTATAACAGCACAAATTTTGAAAGTAACTTGCTTTCTAATTTAAACAAAGAAATATGATGAACAATTTGAGCTCAAAGTCTTAGTAATGCCTTTCAATTTGGGTAGAGTTTTGTTTTTGATAACAGAGAGATCTCTCTAAAACAATAAGAGAGAGTCCAATATATAGCCCTCCAAGAAAGACTTGGGAGTAGTAACACATCATGTTTCATTCAATGCCTTGAATACATTTTAAATTTTGTCAAGAAGATATGCTAGAATTGGGCGTATTTGCCCATTTGCTTTTCTCAATGTAGAGAAATGGGTCACGCCATTGAATGTTTGTGTTCTCCAATGTCCACCTGACAGTTTGCTTCTAGAAACATATCTCATGTGTGGGTATTTTTGGTCTTTTTTTATTGTTCCTCCTTTCTTGGCTGTTGAATCAAGTCTTTGGTTCAATCAGATCCTTGGTTCAATTGTTTCTCTACTCTTTGATAACTTTTTGTTGATCTTAACAATTGACATGTGGTACATTCCACTACAAAATAGATCTGGACACTTGACATCATCCATGGGACTCTGAGAGATGCTTATTGAAAGAAGATTTGAAACTTGTAAGAAACTTGAGATGCAAGTGCAGACACTTATCATGCTCTACAGAGTTATAATGGGACACGTGGCTTATTTTGGATGTCTTTTGAGAATCCCACGAAAGATGAAATTTGGTGACTTCTGTTGAGTTCTTAGAGACACTATGAAAACATTCAAGACTCTTTTAGATTTCATGTAGACGATGACACATGGTGGCTTCCACTCAAGTTTGGCCACTCACCTGAGACCCACCATAGTCTTTACTCAATAAAAGGAAGAAGCTATGGATGTTGACATGTGGTGACTTCCGCTGAGTTTTGTAGATGACACATGGCATGTTCTGTTGCTTTAAAAGTTACTAAAAATTGTGTCTCGACAAACGACACATTGTGGTTTCCATTGAACTATGTAAGGAACATGTGGCAGCTTCCACTACAACTTTATGAGGGACACGTGGCGCATTCTATTGCAACTTTATGAGGGACACATGGCGCGTTCTATTGTAACTTTATGAGGGACACGTGGTAGCTTTTGGGCTTTTATTTCCTTGATAGGTTTTTTGTTTCAATGGACTTTTCCTTCAAACAAAATTTTTGAAGGAATTCTTTCAAACAATTTGTCTGAAGGAAATCTTCCCAGGTGAATTCCTTCAAAAAGTCTGAAGGATTCTTACCTTAGCCATTTTCCCACGTTATTTTTTGAAAGATAACTGTGCCCTCTGCAAGGACTTGTTCAAGCATGGAATTGTCTTACAGGTTTTTGCAATGGTCCATCTACTCTTCACCTATCCTCCGTAAGGGTTGTTTATCTTTTGGCTTTACCTTAGTCAATTTTAGACTGATCTTTAATAGGTGACACATGACAGCATCTGTTGTGAAACATGCAAGGACACGTGGAAACATCCACTTAACTTATAGAGGTTTTGGATGCTTTTTTAAGAGTCTTATAGAAGATGACATGTGACAGCTTTTGCTAAGCTTTAAAAACATTTTAGATACAATTGGGACTCACTTGGATTCATGCAGATGTTGACACTTTGCACACTCTGTTTATCTTACAAGGGACATGTGGCAACTTTTGCATCTCTTAGAAATGAAGTATAATGGGGCTCAACAGATGACACTTGGCAGCATCTACTAGGCTCTAACAGGGTTTTGCTTTGGGCTTTTCTTTCCTTAGTCACTTTTCACTCACTACCCTCTGCAAGGGAATTTGTCTCTTTAGCTTTGGGGCACTCCTTTGAACCTACCACTTAAACCGACCGATTGAACCAACTTTGGTTCAATGGTTCATTCCTTCATTTCTACTTATTTAATTGACTGTTTGAACCAAACTCTTTGAACTAATCATGTTAAACCAACCTCTTTGAACCTTTGGCCAAAGTGCTTAACTCTTGAAGTTTGCTGACATCGTTGAACCTTTAAACTCATTAAATCGTTAAACCTTTTTAGAAGTGGGGTTCAATGGTTCAATCCTTCTTTGAAGCTTGACGATGAATATTTTTGGTTAAACGAAGGCATTGAACTAGTGTCAAAAGTGTTTAAGTGTTGAGGAACCTGCTTCTTTTCTAGAACTCACTTGTTGAAGCCATTGAACCTGTTGACCCTGTAACTAAAAAATATTGAATAATTCCCAATTTTGAAAGTTTAGAACAATTTTTTGAAATGGGAAGAGATAATTTTGTCTTGTAGGACCAAAATAGCTCATATGTTGTCCCAAAAATGAGTGACATTTTTTTGGTACAACAGCTGGCTCCAGTTGGGGAACTTCCATCCATTGTAAAAAGAATTGAAGGGAGTAGAATCCAGAATCTCCAGTGTCTTCATGTGTGCCATTGGGATATGGAGTCATGTTACCTAGAAATGAAAGGCATCAAAAATGAAAACAAGAAAAAATGAAACTAAAAACTATGTAAATATACATATGTACAGATGAAATGATCTGGTACTTCAAGAATTGAAGTGTTTCAGATGCTGTCCTCTGTGAGGTAGAGAAAAGAGCATGCCATCTTGATACTTTAGTAGGAAGCTATATTCACCATCATGTTGATGGATAATAAATGGGCCCCTCCAAAGGGAGTCAAACTTTCCATGCATCCCCTTTGGTTCTCTCCTTTTGTCCCACAATAGGACTTGATCTCCAACTTGGAAATCACAATTTTTTGCCTTCTGGTCGAAGAGTTTCTTCACCAGACTTTGATGGGTAGAAATTTGATCCACCACCATAGTTCTCTACTCATCTAGCTCAATTAAGAAAATGATCCTCTTATCAAGGGGGCTTTCATATGTCTGCTTTCATATTGGTATCTCAGCATTGATACCATATAGAAGTTGGAAAGGAGACATACCAATTACTCTCTTTGGTGTAATTCTGTCTGTCCATAGAGCATCAACCAATGTTTTATGCCATGTTCTTTGGTTGTCATCTACCAGCTTCTTGATGATAGTCACTAGGTTCTTATTGCTTGATTCAACTTGTCCATTCCCTTGTGGAAAGTAATCAGAAGAGTGGGAGAGTGTAATCCCATAGTAGAAATAGAATTGTGTAATCTTATAGGAAGTGAAACAAGCTACATTATTAGTAACAATAGTTGTTGGGACTCCAAACTTGGAAATGATATTCTCCTTGAGGAAATTACACACTACTTCTAAAGTAGCATGCTTGGTTGGAATTGCTTCCACCCACTTGGTAAAGTAGTTAGTTGCTATAGGGACATAATCATGTCCAGAACTTGAAGATGGGTTTATAGCTCTAATAAAATCAATTCCCTATTGCTGGAATGGTTCTTCTATGACTACTAGCTTGAGAGGTAGGGCAACTAACTTGGGTCTTCCAACAAACTACTGGTAGAGTTCACATTTTCTTACCCACTTATATGCATCTTAGAAAAGAGTTGGCTAGTAATACCTAGCTCACAAAATTTTATGGGTAGTCATAGGAGAGAAAAAATGTCCTCCACAGGCTAGATTGTGGAAGGATTTCAAAAGTTGGCTTTGCTGCTCTTTGTCTACACAATGAAGGAACACTCCATCAATGCTCCTCTTGTATAGGCCATTGTCCCAAAGGACAAAATTGGTAGCTTTCAACTTGATAGTCCTCATTTCTTTATAAGATAAGTGAGCAAGACACTCACCATAAGTAAGGAAATAACCAAACCTAAATACCACTCATTCATAGTGGAGACAAAGAGGATTGTCAGTGTGTTTTCCACCTCTGCTTCTTCATGCTTTATTTCTTCTGGTTTGTTATCAGTAATTAATTAACATAGACCTTTTCTCCATGCCGGCTTTGTTGGCTTGATGTCTAGATCAAACTCCTAGATCTTTGTAATCCAATTGCCTCTTTTCATCCCAAACTCTTGCTGAGTTAATAAGGATTTGACTGTGGTGTCAGGAACCAAGGCAGTAGTGTGTGAATCTAGGATGTAGAAATAGAAATGCTTGACTGCCTTCATCACTACATAAGCATGCTTTTCCATATTTGAGTACTTTAGCTCATGAGCTTTGAGAGGGCAGATCATGAAAGAAATAAGAGATTCCATACCTTCTTTATTATATTAAACTAGAATTGCTAAAAGTGTGTGTTTAGAAGCATAACTATATATGGTGAACTCTTTGTTGTAGTCTAGACAAACCAAAGTTGGGGCATGGGAAATGGCAGTCTTGATATCCTCAAATGCTGACTTGCCTTCTTTAGTCTAGTTGAAGGTGGCTTTTCCCTTCATCATGTTCACAATGTGTCGAGTCTTCTCAGCAAACTCAAGGATGAACCTTCATAAGCAATTCACCTTTTCAAAGAAAGAGTGAACAACAATCTTACTTGTAGGCAAGGTAAGCTCTTGGATAGAATTGACTCTATTTAAATCAATCTTTATGCCTTCTTTAGACACAATGTGTTTGAGAAGTTTCCCCTCTATTACTCCAAAAAATGACTTCTTGTGGTTCAAGGAAATACCATTCTAGTGGCAACGCTCTAGCACTTGTTACAAGTGGCGTATATGATCTGAGCAATGCTTAGAAAAAAAGGTCAAGTCATCAAGGTATACCACAATGAACTTACCCATCTCATCCTTGAAAGCAAGGTCTATTGCTCTCTAAAAGGTGGTTCCAGCATTTATCAAGCCAAAAGGCATCCTTCTATATACAAATGTGCCCCAAGGTGTGGTGAAGGCAGTCTTGTGTTGGTCTACTTTACCAACTTCAACTTGATTGTATCTTGAGAAGCTATCTAGCATTGATAACATCTTTGAGCTAGTCACTGTCTGAAGCACTTGATCCATGATTGGCAAAGGATAGTTATCCTTCAAAGATGACTGATTTAGATTCTTAAAATCCACACAGATGCAAATTTTGCCATTCTTCTTCCTTATAGGCACTATGTTTGCAATCCATGTGGAATGATGGATTGGGAAGATGATTCTAACATTTAACATTTTTTTATCTCAGATAGAATAGTACTTGATATCTTTAAATTGTAATGTCTAGACTTTTGCTTAAGGCATCGATTCAGCCTTGAGAAGAATGTCATGGTAGATTTCATCAGGCCTAAGAGATTTTAGGTCATCATAGGAATATGCTAAGATGTCCATGTATTGGCTGAGCAAAGTGGTGAACTTGAACTTCTCTTCTTGAGTGCAACACTTTCCAATGTTCACCATCTTGGGATTTTATTTGGTAGTCAAATTTATTTGATCAAATCCCTGAGAGGAGCTTGAATCTATTTGTTGTTGTTTGACAAACCTATCATGCTTGTCAAATAGTTTCTCAAGGGAAACTAGGCCTTTGGGAATTTTATTCCCTTTGAGTTGCAAGAATTCTTCATCTATATCTGTATTTGATTCAAGAACTGGTTCACACTTTTGAGGTTCACTGCCTTCAAAGTGTAACTATTTGAAGCTATCTCTTTATTCTAGAAAGGCAATGATTTGGTGATCATCATTGAATACTTGCCAATGATTAGCATTGTCAGGCACACTTGGTCAAAAAACTAGTTCAATGGTGTATTTTTCTTCTTTGAAGTCTAAGTGAGGAACTAAGAGAGTTGCTAAAATAGCTAGTGCATCAGCTCAGTCATTAAATTCCTTGGGTATGGTAGAGATGTTGAAAGCATCAAAGCTTTCAATTTAATCCCAAACTAGATTGTGGTAGTGGTGCAATCTCTCATTTTTGATTTGATACAAGTTCCTTACTTGACAAACCACTAGTTTAGCGTCTCCTTTGGCATGAAGGATTTTAATGCCTTTATCTCAAGCATCCTTCAATTTAAGCAATAGAGATTTGTACTCAGCTATGTTATTGGTATTGCTAAATTGTAACTTATATGAGTAGGAGAAAATATCTCCTTAAGGAGATATCAACACAATCCTAGCTTCTAAACTGGTAGAGGAGTAGCTGCCATCAAATTCTAGAGTCCATACCTCATCAGACACTAATTTTTCTTTAGATTTTCTTTCATTAGAGGGGGAAGATCCTTCTCCATCTATATTGCAACCTACCAATTCTTCTGATGTATGGTCTAAGTCAAATTTTGAATCACATTCAGGGACTTCATCAAGCACTTCATGAACTTCTCCTATGGATAAAAAGTAATTAACCATGCCTGAAGACTCAAATAGAATTTGAGCTTTAGGGGTTAAAGTCTAAGTGACAATATATTTTGATTCCTTTTCAGGAAGAAGCCTCTAAATGATGCCTTTGACATAGATCCTCACTTTAGATAGGTCCATGCTCAATTATCCACTAACATCCTTACAAAAAAAATTCCCTAGAAGAATGTTGTATGAGGCTAAAACATTAGCTACCAGGATAGTCATCTTGATTCTCTTTTTTGGAAAGGCTGCAAATGCGAACTAGGCATCTTTGATTTATCCCAGCAATGGCACTTATTTTTTCTCCATGGAGAAGCATCTACCAAAGGTCTTGGTCAGTTTGAGTCCAGGAGATTCTACCACTTTGGCAAGCATGATGTTGTTAGACACACCTGAGTCTATGATGCAGTTGCTTAACTTGTGACCATTTATCAACAGGGAAACATAGAAAGGTTTTATTTTCCCAGGGGCAGCAGGAGGAGTAATGACAAGATTTTTTGGGATGGACATGTTCTTTGGGGGATCATGAGTTACCTTGTTAGCATCTTGTCCTATAGGGATGACCTTATTCTTCACACACTCAACTAACCTATGCAATTGCTCAAGATTGGATTGTAAATATTCAAACTCAGTTTTTTTGAATTTTGTTTTTTTTGAAATGATCAATTATGTCAAATGATTGAATTGGACTAGGAATAGAGGAAGGCAATTCAACCTTATAGTTTTTAGGGGGGGAGGACTGATTTGTGAAATTGAAGTTAAAGGTGAAGGCGAACTTGATGTACTTACCTTTTTGATGATCACCAGGGCTTTTGGCTGAAAAGGCAGGGTGGTTCCCCTCTTAGCAATTGAAATTGCAAGCTGAGAATGGTCTTCTATTTTTGCCTTATCATCTTGTTGAGTTGACTTTTTTTGTGACCTAGTAAACACTGTGTATGATCCATCAAATGCTTCTCCTTTACTTATGGGTTCATCTTGGTAATTTAGGAAACCAATGTTGGAGTCACTAGCTAATTTTTCTTGGCTTTTTACAAGGAGATAAACATCATTTTCTTGATTCATTTTAGGATAGAAATATAAATTTGATTTTACTTCAACATATCCCACTGCTAAATTGGTTGGGGGTGCTTCAATGGCAAGTTTTCCCTATGGGGGAGGAAGATGATTTAGCTGCCCTTGATTCCTGGCAGGATTGCCTTGGTACAACTAATTTGGAAATGTCCTCTTTGGCATATATTTGTATGAATGAGCAGAAGACATTCCTTGTTCCATTTGTTTAGAGTGAGCAACTCATTTGCCAACTTCTACACCATTGGATCAATGGTGCCTGTAGATGGATATTCAAAAGATAATGAGGGTTTATTTCTATTAGGATCTCTCCTTATCTTCCTTGTGAAGATGAGATCACCCTATACCTCAGTGGCCAAATCTTGAGTTGTAACAAGGTCTATTTGACCATCACGTCTCAATAGGAAACTCACTTCAGGTAGCTAAGAATTAATGAAGAAACATTTGAGATTCTCAGCTTTAGGTCAAGCAATTATAGGGATTCTATTCCTCAGTTTATCAAACTTGGCTATGAAGTTCCTCATTGGTTCATGAGGCTCCTTCTTCATCTATGTGAGCTACGCTAGAAGGGCATGTGAATCTTTTACAAGTTTAAATCTAGCTTCAAACTTGGCTTTGAAGGTGTTCCAGTCAGTTACTGATTGAGCTTGTAGATGGTAGAACTAGTCTGTAGCAGTACCATGTAGTGTTTCCATGAAAAGCTTGAATGCCACATCCTCAAATTCCACTCCTATTACACCACAGGATATGCTAAAGGCTACAATTTGTTCATCGGGGTGAACTTTCTCATCACCATAAAATTTTAGGAAATTCTTTTTTGAGCTGTGTGGGAGCTCATGTAGGGGTGGAGTTAAATTAAGTGGACCAAAAAAATTACCCCAGGGGCCTTGAACTGCCATAGTATGACTATGGAAAGGTAGAATAACAAATCTTAGAGGGGCAATTATTGGCAAAGATTTATCAATAGTAGAAATGGACACTTTGTCTGGTAATGGAGACTTGACTTTAGTAAGAGGAAAGCTTCTAGTTTGTTAGAGGTGAGATGGTGAAGGAAATAGATCAAAATTACTTTGTTGTACCAACTTGAATATAGGGTCAACAATACCTTTAGCCCTTTGGCTTTGTGTATACTATGGATCTACCAGATTGTGAAACAAAAATGGGAAAGAACTGACCTTGCTTCAGCTTGAAGCTTGAGGCTTTAAACTACGTGTTCTATCCCAGTTGGCATGGAGGTGGAGGGAGATAGTAAGGCTATAATGATAATGGGTAAGACACAAAATGGAGTTGCTAGAGTATATAATGGATAAGGGTAGGGACTACTTCAATCTAAAACTTGAGGCTTCAGATTGCACATAACATCCCCAACGGAGTTGCCAAAAATTGTTGGGTGAATATTTTGTCAATCAGCATACTTATAAAAAAATAGGTCTGATCAACCATAATAAGAAGATTGGTCAGCCAAATGTGTAGGTTTACCACATCAAAAGGGGACTAATCTTTCCTCTCATCAAGGGGAGGTTCCTTGTAGATATGTAGGAGCTATATACTATATATATAAATAGAAAATAACACTCAAGGGTAGGATAAACCATCCATCTCTCTTTTTTTAGAGATGATGTTCACAAATCAAAGGAGAAATCTTGATGAAATGATAGAAGACACTCCTCTTCTTTCAAAAGTGTTGTTCAGTAGACAAAAAGAATCTTTTTGGTGATGACAAGTAACTATAATATGGTGTAGTAACACGGCAGGATGAAATGAGGCACAAAGTCTCCACCTTAACTGCCAAAGAGTGTAATACAAAGAAAAATGAGGGAACAAATTCATCCCAAGGTTATTTACATAGAAAAAATAAATAAACACACACTGAAGACAATTATGACAGCACAAAGTATGAAAGTAACTAGCTTCAGGACACCTTCTTTGTCACCTCCACTAGTTCTACTTGTTAAATTGCATAAACAAGAATACATTCAGGAAATAGACATAAGAACAATCTCCTAGAATGATAAAAGCTATAACAACACAAAGTCTGAAAGTAACTTACTTTCTGATTCAAACAAAGAAATATGATGAACAATCTGAGCTCAAAGTCTCAGTAATGCCTTTCAATTTGGGTAGAGTTTTGTTTTTGATAATAGAGAGATCTCTCTAAAATAATAAGAGAGAGTCCAATATATAGCCCTCCAAGAAAGACTTGGGAGTAGTAACACATCATGTTACATTCAATGCCTTGAATACATTTTAAATTTTGTTAAAAAGATATGCTAGAATTGGGCGTATTTGCCCATTTGTTTTTCTCAATGCAGAGAAATGGGTCATGCCATTGAATGTTTGTGTTCTCCAATGTCCACCTAGTAGTCTGCTTCTAGAAACATATCTCATGTGTGGATATTTCTAGTCTTTTTTATTGTTCCTCTTTTCTTATCTGTTAAATCAGGTCTTTAGTTCAATTAGATCCTTGGTTTAATCATTTCTCTACTCTTTGATTACTTTCCACTGATCTTAACAATTGACACGTGGAACGTTCCACTACAAAATAGATCAAGACACTTGGCAGCATCTGTGGGACTCTGAGAGATGCTTATTGAAAGAAGCTTTGAAACTTGTAAGAAACTTGAGATGTAGATGCAGACACTTGTCGCACTCCATGGAGTTATAATGGGACACGTGGCATATTCTAGATGTCTTTTGAGAATCCCATGGAAGATGAAATGTGGTGGCTTCTATTGAGTTCCTAGAGACACTATGGAAACATTTGGGACTCTTTTAGATTTCATGTAGACAATGACACATGGCAGCTTTTGCTCGAGTTTGGCCACTCACCCAAGATCCACCATAGTCTTTACTCAATAAAAGGAAGAAGTTGTAGATGTTGACATGTGGCAACTTCCACTAAGTTTTGTAGATGACATGTGGCACGTTTCATTTCTTTAAAAGTTACTAGAAACTATGTCTTGACAGACGACACGTGGCAGTTTCTATTCAACTTTGTAAGGGACACATGGTGGCTTTCGCTACAACTTTATGAGGGACACATGGCACATTCCATTGCAACTTTATGAGGGACACGTGGCACATTCTATTATGACTTTATGAGGGACACCTAGCATCTTTCAAGATTTTATTTCCTTGGTAGGTTTTCTATTTTGGCATACTTTTCCTTTAGACAAAAAGTCTGAAGGAATTCTTTTAGATAATTTATCTGAAGGAAATCTTCCCAGGTGAATTCCTTTAAAAAGTCTAAAGGATTCTTACCTTAACCATTTTGCCACATTATTTTTTGAAAGAGAATTGTGCCCTCTGTAAGGACTTATTCAAGCATGGAATTATCCTTCGGGTTTTTGCAATGGTCCATCTACTCCTCACCTATCCTCTGCAAGGGCTATTTGTCTTTTGGCTTTTACTTAGTCAATTTTTGGCTGATCTTCAATAGGTGACATGTGGTAGCATCCACTGTGAAATAGATGAGGACACATGGTAGCATCTGCTTAACTTATAAAGGTTTTAAATGCTTTTTGAGAGTCATGTGGAAGATGACACATAGAAGCTTCCACTAAGCTTTAGAAACACAATAGATACACTAGGGACTTAGTTAGATTCATGTGGATGTTGACACTTGGAGTGCTCCAATTATCCTACAAGGGACATGTGGAAACTTCTGCATCTCTTAGAAATAAAGTATAAGGGGGCTCGATAGATGACACTTGGCAGCATTTGCTGGGCTCTGATAGGCTTTTGGTTCAAGATTTTCTTGCCTTAGTCACTTTTTGCTCACTACCCTTTGCAAGGGCACTTGTCTCTTCAACTTTGGGGCACTCCTTTGAACCTACCACTTGAACTGACTGATTAAACCAACTTTGGTTTAACATTTCAATGGTCCATTCCTTCATTTCTACTTATTCAATTGATTACTTGAACCAAGCTCTTTGAACTAATCATGTTGAACCAACCACTTTGAACCTTTGGCTGAAGTGCTTAAATCTTGAAGTTTGCTGACATCATTAAACCTTTGAACCCATTGAACCTTTAAACCTTTTTAGAAGTGGGGTTCGATGGTTCAATGGTTCAATCCTTCTTTGAAGCTTTTTGATGAATATTTTTGGTTGAACCAAGGTGTTGAACCAGTCTTGAAAGTGTCTAAGTGTTGAGGAACATGCTCCTTTTCTATAACTCACTTGTTGAAGCCATTGAACCTGTTGAACCTGTAACTGAAAAATCTTGAATAATTCCCAATTTTGAAAGTTTAGAACAATTTTTTGAAATGGGAAGAGATAATTTTGTCTTATAGGACAAAAATATCTCATATGTTGTCCCAAAAATGAGTGACATTTTTTTGGCACAATAGATACCAAATGAATTATTTAGGTTATAGATACAAGGATGCTATGGTAACCTTCTATCCACATGGGATCTGATGTAAATAAAAATATATATTCATTTCATTATCCAATTGGGTGGATCCTTTCCATCAAATTTATGCATATTTATCTTTGGTAATATGTTTCTTTGTGGCAAGGTACTTGGATTTAGATTAGGATGGTAGGGAGATCCACCTTGGTGGGCTTGTGTAATACAAATAACTAGCTAATTTTATTGATTATTTTATAAATCCATCATGATATTTTCCAAATTAGATTGTACATATTTCATATCAGATTATATGCCTTACATCTCCCTTTGAATGCCTTGTAAATTGTAGTCAAGCTAGCTCACTTTATGATCTATCTTAGAGAACCTTTGTATAAAGGATCTAGTAACTCCCACTTATGACTCCATATCTTCCTTGTGAGGAGGTTTAATTGAGGTTTTGACACCCTTTCCTTGGCCCCTAGTTTGTAATCCTACCATAAAAGGGCTTGATAATGTTGACCCTAATTAGCAATTTTGAACTAATTTTGACCTGATTATAACCCAAATCAAAGCTCTAATATCACTTTTAATGAAATTAATTCAAAAATAAAGGATAATCATAAAAATAGATCATAATATAACTAAAATATAATAGAATATATGAATAAAAGACAATCCACTAAGATGGATCAACCTCCACAAGCTTTAATAAGAGTAGATTCACAATATGATGATAAACAACTACCCACTACCTCCTATATATAGTCTACCTAGGCCATGGTTACTCCATAGATGACCTAATAACCCTAATAAAATCATAGATAAATGTGATATAACATTAAATATGGATAAGTATGCCAAAATTTAGATATTCTTATCCTGATACATGTGAGAGGTTAGGGGCGTGGCATTCATTTATTATGGTACTTAAAATTCACATATTCAATGGGGGCATGCTTTGAAAGCATGTTATCCACACCTAATCAACATTCAACATATCTAGTTTATAGTGGGGGCATGTTTTGGAAACATTTCCTCTACATTGGTACTTATATTAGTTTCATATTTCTCCACATATAATGGGGGTATGCTTTGGAAGCATGTCTTCCACACCTACATAGTTTTTTAAATTGGCCAAAGCATATAATTATATGATTTTGATACATATTTATGGTAGAATTATATACATGGTACCATTGTTACACATATTTTCAATATGAGACATATCTAAGTGACATATGTTATGCAACATGTGCCTAATATTGAAATATCTAAATCATTCTCAAATTTTAAAACTATTACATGTAATGATACCTTATAGACTTTGATGGATTTTAGCAAGCCAATATACTATAGTATTTGGTTCACATTTTGGTAAGATTAGGGTGATTAATTCACTAAATCTTTCAAAGTTTTTATTTTAGATTTGATCATACAAACTCACTAGGTAATAAGTATCATTGGGTTGCATGGTTGAGCTAATCTCGACTACCAAGTGGAAACTCACTTTTATTCCATATTGGGAATGTGCCTTCCAAACTCTCTCTCTCTATATATCCTTGTATATATGCACTTAAAATATTTATCTATATTTATCCTAATCTTAATTTCATAGCATTACAATGATACATCTTTGACAAAAATAACTTACCAATAGGCAAGGCTATTAAATTCACATACATGTGTACTCATAAACCTTGATTTTTCAATTTAAATATATTTTAAGTAATTTTGACCCAAATTATATCTACTAATTATACACTATAACATGTTCTTGGTTTCATGTCAATAGCCAATGAAGCACTCAAATTCAACTCCAAAAAAATATTTAAATTCAACTCAATCAAATATAAGGTGTGCATATACACCCATGTACTTATTCCTTTCCTTTAAACTAAAAGTTTCATTAAAAGATTAAATGGGTGAAAATGTAGATGATATTTTATGATCAGTCTTATACACTTGGAAAACTCATACCTTGGTTGTTCTTCTTAGTTATACACATGCCTTAGTTTTACAAACCTTGCATCTACTCTATATTATGCCACTTGGCCTATCTCTTAGTCTGAAAAGCCTTATATTGATGACACATACATCCCATCTTACCCATAATGCTTAAAATGTACTTATATTAAACCTCTATAAGTTTTGAGCCTGTTCTTACTCTCCTTCTCCCTAGACTGTAACATCCAAGATAGATAGTAGCATCAACATTACTATCCTAACCCGACACAAGTGTACAGTTCCCTAAAGTCATTCAATTTACAAATGAAATGTATTGAAATTTTATACCTAAGTTATTTAATTCAAATTATATCTTGATAGGATTAATATAAATACAATATCAACCCTCATTTATTCCTCACCTAGAAATTAGAACAAAAGAACACTTAAGAAGCACTCAAGTTACCAAAAGCTTTCCTATTCTACCTTATTGTAATATCAGTCAAATAAATAACCCAACTACAAGTCTAAAGTACTAAAGGAGTAATTATAAGGTCATATTTTCTAAGTTACAAGCTATGTCACTATTGTAATTTCTTTACAAATTGCATGATTCACACACAAGCCAACAAATAAGGGAGATCTACATGAGTTTGAGGCTCTCTTCTAGAATATTAGATATGTAGGCAATTCCCTTTGACAACAAGGTCATTTTAGGTTAGCTCAAAACCATGTACCCACTAACTTATTTTCTATCAAGGTCATATTGAATATTAAAATTTAGGGTTTTGCCATTTCACCATGAGTGATAGTCCATGACCTAGATTTGAATGCACCAGAGTGAAAGTGAATCTAAACATAAAAGTATCTATGTGGTCTCATCCTATTTTAGTTAATATTCTAAATAAGACACTAGCATTGAGCTCAAAAACTAATGTTGATGCAATTATCTTATGCTGACACAACTATCCAAAGATCTAGAGGCACTAGATATAGAATCTAATAACTGATACAAAATTATCTTCTTGCCTACTTTCTACTTATACTAGATCTAGACCTAAATTATCATCAAAACTAATTGAGTACTCTATTTTATGTCATTTCTATATCTAGTGTAGTTTTACTTTCCATTAATAGTTTATCTGAGTTTTATAAATTCAACATATGGTACATATGAGTTTCACACATTAATTAGCCTACTATAGATATAATTAGCACACTTATGCCTTATCATTTCTATATCTTTAAACCTATTTACCCAAGTAGGCTTCCTTAATCCAAAATAGGGTTAAACATACCAATACATATTGAAATATTTGAAGATTTTTTTTTAAGGTATGGACACTAGCATTGCATCTAGGACACTAGCATTGATGTTAGTGTCCTAATCTAGAATGGAGTGTCCAAGAGAATAAAATATTTTTAAAGATCTATAACTAACATTGAAAGATATATATATTAGTTTTTAACCATATTATGGGATACATGTGATCTGGGTAATCATAATATTATGGTCGAATAATATGATAAGCATTTGGGTACAATGAGATGGTGAACACAAGCCTTTAAATAGTGGGGAGGTCTTGAACTAAATGGTTGATCCTTACATAATATTTTTCAAGTGTGAAATATTAGTATATCATGTAAAATTTAGATTTAACATCTACTTTTAACCCCCCTCTTAATAAATTAATGCATAAGGATGGAATTACTAGGTCAAAGGAAAGAATTATGTACCGTGATACATACAACACACCTTGATTTGAATTGAGCCCTATTTGAATTTATTGTATGTGTATTACCTATAATTAAGAGCATGTTATAGGTGTAATTAGTGAATATGATCTAAAATTTTAAATAATTTAAGTTCTTGAAATAAAATAGAACAAAGGAGTACACTTATGTGTCGATGCAACCATATTGCTTCTTGGTAATTTTCTTTGGTAATTATGCTTCCTAGATAAAGCATTGGAGAGATGATCACATCTAAACCTTTTATATGTAAATAATGGAATGGGAGGGTGATCATTCCCCTAATTTAGCATAAGGATGAGTTGTGTCAAGCCCATTGAGATCACTAAATCTCAATCACAAAACTCAATTGTAAACATAATCTATCTAATCTCACCTATATTAAATGGTGTAACCATATCAACCTATAAAATGGAAGTAGTGCTAATGTAATTAAGTGTACTGAATATTTATTAATATACTCAAGAGAACCAACAACTAGAGTAGATAAATCTCAATCAGTACATCTTGGTAAGGTCAATGCATAAATATTTATATAATCTAAATATGTATATACAATTGATGCATTTTCATGGAATATGCACCTCTAATGTGTCAGAATGTGTTGGACCAACTTGTAAAGGTAAATAAATCTCACCAAAAACTTGTTTTGTTTTTCCATCAAATATTCTAACTATTTTGGTCAAAGGGTGTAAATCATAATGTGTGTATCCAAAATGTGTGAGTGATGTCATAGTATATACATTCTCATTCAAATTATTATCAACCATAACACTATGGATATGTTGATGATCACTATGATCTCTAATAAATAATGATTGAAGATCCAAGTCATAATCCACAATCTCATTGTCATCAAATGAAGTATAAGGCCTTTGAACCATAGGAGGTATCTTTCATGTAAGTGTGACAATAATCCCATCTAATGGGTGTTCATAGTGTGTCAAAGGAGGATGTTTGTTATATACCATTTTCACTTCTAGTTATTCCTTATAATGATTTTTAATGGATTATTAAATTTCTTCTAGTTTTTATGGTCACCATATTGTCACCCTGAATACTTTAAAGAATCATCAAAGGTAATATGTTCTCTATCAATAATATCTTGTATCTTGTGCTTAAACTTGTAAAATATATTTATAGAATGCCTAACATATTTTTTATAGTCATACTAAGTGTTTTCATCATGTCCTTTTGGTAGAGGTCAACTCATATCAACCTCCATAAGTAGAGGGAGAGATATGAAATGACACTCCACTAGATTCTTAAGGAGAAAAGCTAGAGACTCAGGGAATCATGTAAATTGTCTCTAAGGTGTATTGGATAAGATAATCTGATTAGGTTTATATGACACTAAATTTTTTTTCTTCCTTTTTAGAATATTTAGGTTATCCATATAGTTTGGTTTGATATGAAACATTATATTAGATGTAGTTAGTGTTTTGGATACATACTTAGGCTTGTTCAATGTAATAAGTTTCATTTATCAATCTCAAAAATTATGGCATAAGTCATCAAAGGATTTAAAATTCTTGAAGACAATATAATAATGTAATGGGTCAAGAAAACTTTGCTTAAATATATCTTGAAGTTCTTTTTCTACCATTGGGTTTGTCATTTTTGCCAACATAGTCTTGTACCTCAAAACATATTAATTGATAGGCTCATTGGTTCCTTGTTTGATCTTATAAATTTATGCATGACATATTTTTAGTAACGTTGATTGAAAAATGTGTTATAAATCAATATGTTATAGGATTGAATTATTTTATTGATTGTATTGGTAAATCATAGAACCATATCAAAGCATAGTCCTTTAGGATTTTTGGAAATGTTTTTTTTTAAACCTTGTCATTGCAAGCATAATCAAGGCATGTTGTATATAAAGATCAAAGATGCTACTCAAGATCACCCTTAATATAATAAAGTGTGAAATTGGGCACTATAAAACTAGTTGTCAAAGCATGCAAAGATATTTTAGGTGCAAGGGGATTATATAATACATCCTATGAATCAATAAAATGAGATGATTTTGAATCTATTTACTCAATATTTATGACTTTAGCTTCCAAATATTGAATGAATTAGAGAGGATTTTTCACATTAGACCCATTTGGATTGAGAATTTATATTTGAGAAGTCACTAAAGGATATGAAAATATTACTTGTGTTGATGTATGCATTAAAACCAATAATTGAGTTGATACATTAATTGTTCCCATGGAGGATGTATCAATATTTATTTGGTCTTTAGGGAACAATGGTTTGAAGACATATCCCATTCCCCCATTAGATGTAGGAATCAATGGTGTGCTTGAGGGGATGGAGATTTGGATTGAATATTTATTAGTACTATCTAAAGATTCATTATTATGGGATGTTGATGCATTAGCCTTAGCAAGCTTATTGATTTCATCTCATGTAACATATAAGAGCACATCAATTAATTCCTTATTTATATATAGATGATTGATTAATGCTTCCTTATCTTTAGTTTCAAAATGCTTTATTTTAACATTTTTTATTTATTATAAATGGAAACAAAGATAATAATAATGGAAAATAAAAATAAGATATGAATAATTTTAACAATTTGAAATGCTAAAAGGCTTAAAACCCTAGGGGAAGCTAATATTTTCATAATAAGACTCAGAGGTTAGGTTCTTAAAAAAATTAACCATTTTTAGAAATAATTATTAAAGAGAGTAGCCTAATCAACTAAGGATTAAGATACTCAAAAATCAACCCAATTAAATAATTCAGATTCATAATAATTTTTAATATAATGTTGAATTATGAAAATATGTTAAATATAAAAAGTACAACACCAAATAGTAATTTGCATGCTTAAACATGAAGAAATGATAATACTTAGCTTGTTTACTAATGTGCATCTAGATTTGGGAATTTTAGGGGATAAATAGTCAGGATGATGCGCAACTATGATTCATTAGATTTTATAAATTAACTCTCTATCATATTGAAAATTACCACTAAAATAGGGACACTAGCATCAATGTTTCTATCCTAAAATTGAATCTTCTATTTTAAGTGAAGCACAGGTCATTTTCTATAAATTCAACTTTCACCTATTGGGTAAAATATCATTTTTCATATTATCAACTAGGATTGTGTGTATAGGTTCTTGATATCATCCTTTTGATCAAAACCCTAGGTCCTCCAACTTGGGCATGTCATCTTGTAAAATGGAGGTTAGTGGGCTCAAGTGAAGTCAATCTTACCTCGAAAACCCTATATAAATAGGTTCTACTTACATATCCATTTACTTTGAAGAGGGCCTCATATTGATGTAGTTATTCCAATTATGTGGGTTTGTGTGTGAACAATGGTGTAATATGCTATATGAGAGTGTATGTAGTGATATAAATTGAAACTTGATAAACATTTCTCCTAGTCTACTCTTTTAATTATCCAAACCAATAATATTACTTATTTTATGACTTATTTTGAAATGAGTAAGAATAGGGTAGTTTTGTAAGCTTGAGAGGTGATTTTCTTGGTAAGTGATATATGTTTGCTTGATAAGTACTTCATTATGTGAATGGTTTTTGAATTGTATTTATACCACATCTTTTGAAATAAATATCATGAATGGTTACTTAATAAAAATAGGCCAACCCATATATATCTAAACATTTACAAATTTGAGTGTTTTTAGGGTATAGACACTAGTATTATATCTGGGACACTAACATCGATGCTAATGCCCTACTCTAGATAGTAGTGTCTTGGAGAATACAGAATTATTAAATTTATATAACTAATAGTGAAATATATATATCAGGTTTTAATCATATTATGGGCTATAGGTGATTTGGGTATTCAAAATATCAAGGTCAAACCATAAGATAAGAATTTAGGCATAGTTATATGGAGAATGTGAGACTTCCATCAATGAGGAGGTAATAAACTAAAGGGTTGAACCTTGAGAGATATTTTTCAAGTTTTAAATACAAGTATATCATGTAAAATATATATATATATATATATATATATATATATATATATATATATATATATATATATATATATATATATATAATATAAAACATCTTGGAAAATCATGAGCCTATCAAAATTGCATTTGACCCTTACAGGATTGGAACTTATATTCCTAATAGGCCTTTCAATCTTTAGTATATTAATTACACTATTGAAGTCCACTATATTAGCATGGTGTAACTCTTGGGGCATGATGATCAAAATTTCATTAAGTAGGTTAAAATTATAGTTTATATGTTATATTACATAATGAAACCATTTGCATTCCCCCTATCCTACCAGTGCTCAAGGAAAGAATTCATATATTAACCATATGAACTATAGAAATGAACATAGGTTACAATAAGTATCAGATGATTATTAATTTTGGGTCTTATCTTTCCACCTAATGAGTAAAAAACATATATATCTTCTCACTAAATTCTCTCAACCTTCTGATTTCCCTTATTCAATAACAATGGGAAAACTAGAGCTAATCATGCCATATAAACAATATTATGATTATCACAAAAATGTTTATGAACTTCCTATACATGTAGGGGACCTTTTACTAATAATCTATAGTCAAATAAATAATAAAAATGGATAAGGTCATAAGTTTAGTCCTAATTGGTTGGGCCCTTATTTGGTCACTAAGGACTTTAATAATGGGGTCTTTCAGCTATACACTTTAGTGGGTAAAGATTCTAGTGAGTCTATGAAATATTTACACCTCAAATGTTTCCACATATCGTCATTAAATTTGAAATTATCCTCCTTGAATTTACATTTTTTATGTGTTGTATTGCATATCCATTGTTTCATTCAGTGGTTGTTTAGTTATGAGTTCACATGATAAAAAAAATTAAAATCCAACATATATTTCCATTTAATTTGGCATGTCACCCCATTCCCATGTATATAAAATCATCAAAATTAGCATGACATAGGATATTATCTTAGTTATTATGAGCATAATATACCTTATTCTTATATTCTTGTTTGCAAGATTAGAAAACTCTACCCTATAACCTAGTCTAGAAGATTTTCTATGGTAAAATCTCCTTTTTCAATTCCCTCTAATTAAAATCACTAGCATGCTCAAACCATGTAATCATAATCACCTATATTAATCCTTGGTGATGAGCCCTTACATATAAATAGTTTCATGGGGCCAATATTTCGGGGGGGTAAGAACCTTCCTAAAAAAAAATTTAAAAAAATTATGGAAGACACTAACATAAAATTCAAAAGATTATATGAATCAATAAATTTCACATCTCTCACCATTTTCTAATCTTGTGTGATGATCCCTCACATCTCACTAGTTATGTGGGGTTAGCATTGGGGTGAATTCCCTTATTCACCTACATATATCCTTTGATGGTTAACACATGTATATTCCTATTTGCATGAGACTAAGTGTAGGGGTTGAAAAAATAAAAGAAAAAATCTATTTCAAATAAAAAATTAGAGAGAGAGAGAGAGAGAGAGAGAGAGAGAGAGAGAGAGAGAGAGAGAGAGAGAGAGAGAGAGAGAGAGAGAGAGAGAGAGAGAGAGAGAGAGAGAGAGAGAGAGAGAGAGAGAGAGAGAGAGAGAGAGAGAGCTAATCTTGTGTGATGATCCCTCACATCTCACTAGTTATGTGGGGTTAGCATTGGGGTGAATGCCCTTATTCACCTACATATATCCTTTGATGGTTAACACATGTATATTCCTATTTGCATGAGACTAAGTGTAGGGGTTGAAAAAATAAAAGAAAAAATCTATTTCAAAAATATTGTCTAGATGTATATGTTAAAATGAGAACTTTACCTTATTAACAAATTCTATCACAAAAAAACACCTTTAGATGAAACCAACAAAGCTAGTGTTTCTAAGTTTAGAAAGAAATTAAAATTTCCCTTTATTCGTAAGGATTAGGTCAAATTCATGTTACTTGTGAAGTTTTTATGTATGTTTTTTTCCCACTATTTCACATATATCCTATTTATCTTTCATCCATTTCCTACAAGTTGGAATTCATTATTTTGTATGGATAAAGTAGCTTAATCATCACCTACAAAACATTCATTAGCATGTTTATAAACATCCATTTCATCGCATATGCATAAATTATATTTACTCATTTCAAATATATAATAATATCCATATGGTTATCATAATAACATAGATACATGGTACATCATCATATGCATGGTCATCTAAAGTGCATAAAATGGAAAGTAGCATGAAAATTAAAAGAACTATACACCATGACAAGTCACTATAAATAAGATCATATATATATATATATATATATATATATATATATATATATATATATATCAATTTAAAGTTTATACATCAATATCTAAGTAAAATCACCTATTTATAGGATAAGTTGTCTCAATATCTCAAAAAGGACAAAAAATAAATGTATATACATTTACAATAATCTGACACTAAGTTCCTATTGGGGGATAATAGTGTCCCTCCCTAGAGGTTACATGTATAGGAATACTATTCCTCCTCCTCCTATGACATGGTCTTAATGTTGAGGAGTGTTATGGGTTGTGTTTCCTAGTCCTATGGCTCATTCTACTAGTTCATGCCTAGGAGGTTGTCCCTCCTATTATTTGTCAGGTCAAATAAGCCTAGCCTCCCCTTATTGATAAAATATGACTCAAATTATTCACATAAAACTTTGTTTCAACCACCAAATCCTGTATTCTATTGTTCTCTCCCCTATAATAGGTTAGTTCCATGGATGTGTGCTACACTAAAGCAAAAACATTTGTATGCTTGCCTATCCTAGTGGAAAGTCTTGCTTCCACTAGTAACTAATCTCTGGTCAAATTGGTGCCAATATAGAAAAGGTTGTCAAATGTGTCCCTAATACTTGTGTTGTAACTAATATATGAATCTAAAACAAAATAATAAAATAGACATCAAATCCCTAATCATGAAAAATAAAAACAATAAGCTAAGTAATCATGTTGAATGGTAAAGTAATAAAGAAAAAAATGTTTTAGCTAGATCATCCTCATGTCAATATAGATCCTAATCCTCACCAGATCTCATCTCAATCTCCTCCTCTCTTACCAATGGATCATCATCTACCAATCCATGATCACCTCTTCCCTAATTTCCTCCCACATATAATCCATATATTTATATAGTAGAGGATCCTAGTGTGGTGGTGGTGGTGGATGTAGTTGATTTTTTACCTATTCTTGGCCTCTAATTAGAATATCCATAGGTATAACATCACCCCCTCCTCTTCTAAGTTGATTCCTAGCCTCTAGTTTTTCAAGATGTAGTCCAACATTTGCTCTTCTCATCCTAGCTACTCTCATGATGGGCAACCTTAGTGTGAGGGGGTGACACTCTAATCTACCCAATTTAGAATCCTTGGTCTCCCTAACTCCCATTTACACTACATGGAGCAAAAGAATATTTTATATATATGGAAGCCTAAAATGCTAAGGTACTCTATCTATGTGGTACACCTCTATCTACAATCACCTATCTATGACTTGTGCTCCTATAATACTTAAAAGGTATGTTAAATCATCCACCCAATGTCTAATTATGCTCTAGTAAGGCATAGCTACCAAGGATTTCATTATTAGCATATTGACTACTCAAGGTAAGGATATTAAAGGTGCCATCCTTATCCATATAAAGGCCCTAATGGCCCCTCCATATTTTATTGTGACCCCTCACTAATAATGGATCATCCACTCATACACATAACTCATTACCAACAAAGGGTGACTATAGGAAAAAGCTCATAATCATGTAATATAGTATAGGTATATATATGCATGCCATAACATTATTATCCCATGAATAATATGAGCCATCTCCTCAATCCACCTAAATATATGTGTGGAACTACTCTAGTAATATTTTTATCCCCTTGTTCCTTACTAATTGAGAGGAAAGGACCCATATAATGGCCTTGCAAAGATTTTAGATTATTGATATATATACCCCATGGAGCTTTAATACATAATTCACATCCATATTGGGTGTGTATACATTTAAAAAATGATTTACCCAATTAGTAGCTTCTTTTTGTTTCATAAAATCCCTCAAGGTCATGATCTGACTAGTTTTAAGAATACCCAGTATCTGACAGACATATGTCAGAATGATCATCCACTCTCCTAGGACCTATGGAAACTATAAAGTGTTCCAATCAACATCCTAGTAGGTGAATAGGTTACATATCAACTTGATCGATGGGATAAAAATCCCCATATATGAAATCCTTAGTATCCCAGCTCTATGTAGAATATCTACCTTGTCAACCATAAGTTACCATAGAATCCTTGGAAGCCACTCCTAATCCATAACCTAGCTCTTGGAATCCACTCATACTCCTTAAAATATATCCATATTATGTATCCACCATCCATAATGATAACTTAAAATGCTCTTAATCATTTCTTTAGCCTCAAAAATGACTTTGGACCACTCTTTTTATCTCTTGGACAAAACCACCACCATATGCAGGTGGTAGTTCTATAATTTCCACCTACATAAGGTGATGGCTATGTAATTCATCTAATATGGTTACATAACTAAAAAATTATTCTTATAGAAACATAACTACCTCCTATAGGATGTGGAGGTTATGTGAACCATTATGATAAAAAAATGATCGTTAGCCAGCAATAATTAATAATTTCATCTTGCACCAATACTTTCATTTGCTAACTATGCCCACCTCAAAAAACCTCTAAAATACTCAAATTTCAACCAAGTTTTAAAATTTTCAAACTTTTCTTAGTCTACCCTGCCCACCCACCCTAGTTCTAGCCATGCAATAAATTTATAAGTTTAATGGGTTTAAATGCATTTCTAATAAAATTTTCAAAATTAGGAAAAAGATGTAAAGATCAATAAAACTAACATGTCCCTGACTAGCTCCTCTAGCTATTGCTATGTTTTCCATGATTTCCTCATACTCCTTGATTTGGGTTTACCCTCACTCAAAACCATCACTATAAATACCTGGCCTAAATCTCACAAATATTAAATTCAAAAATGAAGTATATTTATAGAAAGTTTTAAAATATATAGTCTATTCAATTAGCCATTATATTTTTAAAATTTACCATTTCTAGTAATTTTATTTTAAACTTTAATTTTATCATATGTTAATGCATAGTGTTACTTGAATAACCCATAGTGCATCACAAGCTAATAATATTAACATTTTATTTCTTATATCACTATTCTAAGACATGTTTATATCACTATTTTATTTATTTTTATTTTTTAAGTTCATGTCATTTTAGACCTAGATTCAGTCCCTTGATAGGATGGATTAGGTAGTATCCTCGATAAGTAAACTCTCTATGATTTGATTAATTAGCATTATTTCCACTTTCTCTCTAAAATTGTAGTTGATTTTTATTCTTTGATCACATGTCATGAGGGTATCTAGGTTGGATTTGCCACATCACATAGGTAAGTAAGGTAAGTTTTATAACCCTTATTTTAATTTTGATGTGACATTACTTTGGAAACATCCTCTCCAATTCATGATGTGGTGTATCCTCAAGCAAGCAATATATATGCAACCAAATATTACATAGTGCAACATTTCCTAAACAATCCAATGATGATGTAAGGACCTCTACCTAAATATGCTTAGGATTGGTGTTCTCTCTATCACTTTGTATTTTATGCATTTTATTCCCCCTTTTAACCTTATTTTTTAAATTTTTGGAACCTTTTGCCTCAAATTTGAAGTCATTTCCTTTATGACAAAACCACCACCTTTCATGATGAAACCACCTATTGCCATGATGAAACTTTATAAATTTAGTGATTTCCTTTTTTTTCATGGCAATTTCATTTCATTAATTGGTGGTTTCATTATGGTCTACAAAAATGTTATCTTTACCACTTGCATAAGGTGGTAGTTTTGTCACTGTTTGAGAATTTTTAAAATTAACGTCTAAAACTTGAGTTTTTACATGTTTTGCATGTATTTCATCACATTTATTACTATTTTACTCATGTTTTCCTTTTAAATGACCTATCTCAGCCCTAATATTATTTTTATCAATCCTTATTTATCTTATATCTTCTAAAATTAGTTCAATCTCTAGTTAATTACCACATACAACCTCTTTCTTCCTTTACAAGCATCTAAATTTCCTTAATTTTTTGGATCTAAGATTTACTTTAGAGATTATATATTTAAAGGACATATATATCCCTAACCTATTCATTTTTAATTTTGGAAAATATTTTATCTGATTTGTGATCATCTTCGTGTCATTATACACACGCTTAGAAAGGAGAATTCAAGAATTGATAAATGATTATTTACCTTTGTGGATCAGTCTAAACATTAATCAACTACTCTTTTATTCAATATTGTGTCTCTTCTGATTTATTTTCATATCATCTTTTTGTTTGAAAGTTACAAGGATTATTATTGAACAAAAAATGAGCTATCATACCTACAGATAATATACTTACAACAAAAAACTCTCTACTTTTGCTTGCTCTCACCATTGATTAGATTGGAGGTTTTATTTTTTTATTATATTAGATTCATATTAATTAAATTTACAATAAAAACAAAATAAAATATTTTCATCTCTTTCTTTTGTGCCAAAAAATTAGCTTCATTCTTCCTGTTTTGCTTGCACGTAGAAGATTTCAAAGAAAAGTAGTCTTACATAAAAACTAGGGTAGATTAATTAAATAAAAACATTAATTAAATCAAACCAAAACAATTTTATTTTAATAATAATTTTTTTACATTCACAAGCATACACTCACACACATACACTAAAACCTAAAAAACCTAGACAAATCAAAACTTACGTGCTATATCTAGTTTATTTCTCTCATATAGTGGATGTATGTTATTGTAGACTAGAAAAATAAAAACTTAAACTTGTATCCATTTAAAATTAGATCATTTATTTTCATTAATAATCATTCAAAGGATTCAAAAACTATTTTCTTAGCTTGCATGTGTGAATTAATTTTTGAATACTTAGAGGTTGTAATTTTTAGGTTTTAGATCTTATTTACAATTGAATGTTATAAATTTTTTATTGCATAATAGTTTTTTTAATTTAAATTTTTAAATTATAAAAAATAGAGTTTCATTTATTAATTCCTTACAAACACTTTCATTTTTGGCAATTAACATGTCTTACTTTCTTTATAAAATATTGTAAAAAACATAAAAAAAAACACAACCAACTAAGCCTTGTCTAGATGAGCACAATCCCAAACCTTGATCTTGCAGATCTAAAATAATGATTACTTAGTTAAAATAATTATCTAGATAATCTATATGCTTAAGAAAATAATCACATACTTAATTTTCCATATTAGATGACACTTCCAGAGTGACCATTCCTCATTAGAACATGTATCTTTCTTAGGGTTAGATCTCCTATTTATGGTAGTAAAATTTAAAGTGATATCAAAATTAATCTTAGACTAGAGGAATTCCATTTCACATTTTATCATTTACCAAATCAATGTCTTTGATGAGAAATAACTTGTAGATGCACAACCTATCATTAAACCCATTCATATGTGAGGTTACCAATACAATGATATGGAAGTATATACCTCCACCACTCATTTTCTTCTTCCTTGGGAATAACCTTGTCATATTTAATTCACCCTATGTATGACATTGACTAGACATAGTCAACCTAATAGAGTTGATCAATTTCCTAGGGTCATCCAATCTAACTACACCTAATTCATCATCCATAACATTAATCAAAAACTTTGATACATTAGCCTCACCTACACTAAGGGACATTGGTTTTTTGTTTCCCATTACTTAATCACTATCAATGAATAATTTGACATAAGATAACTCTTCCACTATCATCATGAGCATTATTTTCCACCCATCATTCATAATTATGATCCTTTACCTTCACATAACCTACCTAATCCCTAGACCTACTCATCTAATCATATCTTTATCAGTTGTATTGGATAGACATTGACAAATTTTGTATATTAAGGTTAGTGTGTTACTTTCCTTGTATACCTCACACATAAGGTAACTAAACCACCCAACCTATATGGGATGGTACTCATGACATTGAGGCCTCTACTTCTAGCAAAACTAACCTTGATGTGGCAATACAACTAGGGCCTAAGGGGTAAAATTGAATGATAAGAGTTATATAATTAGACAATGATGAATATGAAAGTGTCATTACTAACACAAGATAATATCAACCTACAATTCCTCAATTTACAAATGTCTTAAATACTTACATCAATTTTGAGCCTATGGGAAACTATGATTTAATTATTGATCTAAAAAAATCAAATATTTCCTTTATGCACTTACTCAAAAAATCTCATTCCCTTCATTTGTAATTTATCTATGCCTTAGGATTAGGACACTTATCTAGTGTTACACCTCTACCCTAAGCCCAAATCAACCATATTGATTTAGACATGTTCCCACCTGATAAAAACTCAATAGATGTTTGTTACTTATTTAACCTTATGAGTCTTATATGAGATGGTAAAATGGCTTAGAGGGAGGATCTAACTTTGTTTTACAAGTCTAGATTTAAAATAATTATGTAAAAATGGAAATGGTTGATGATGGGATATATACCTTTTTTAATTTATTCAAAATCTTGATTAGGGAGAAACTAATTGCTCTACTACCCTTAACACCCTTAGAGGTTATGATAACCTCAAGTATAATTCTATTAATAACGTCATTATTTTAGTGACTTTATGACCCAAAATAGTTTTAATAAAGTTTTATGTTGTTGATATGGACATGAAGTAAAATATGATCCTTGGAAGACCATAGATTCACAAGATGGAGATGATCCCTTCAAAGTTATTCCAAGAGATTAGGTTCCTTCATTTTGGTAAAGTTTTTATCACTCAAGGAGATCTTAAATCATTTGACATTGTTTAGGAAAACTTAAATAAGAAATGAGGGATTTATATTGACTACCACCTACCTAACAATGGTGTGGTAAAACCCATACCTTCAACCAAAGATAAGGAACCTATAACAACCTCTATGTGTGTCCTAGAGAAGGGTGTTAAAACTACCAAAGTCTAGTCAAATGAAAAGACTAAATAGAAAAGGATTAAAACAACATAAAATTTGAGTGAGGAAGCTACCACAACTATCCTATCCATCTCAACCAAGTTATCAACTAAAATCTTTATCATCCTAGAAAATCATGAGTCAATCAAACTCCCTTTTACCCATACATAATAAGGACTTATAGCCCCATATGCCTCTTACCTTAGAAGATATCAACCCTAGTGTGATCCATAAACTACACTGATAAACTAAAAGTGAAATTTAAACTATGAATACTAAATTTATCAAACTTAACAAATTCTCAAAATACTCAAAAGAACTTGTATTGTGTTTGGTAATAAGTGTTCTCAGTTATCAAATTGGATTAGAACTGTCAAATGACTTTTAACTTCCATTCACCAATTAAACCAATTTTATTTTTAAAATGTCATAAATTGTCAATTTTTTAAGCTTTGCATATATTAAAAATTAAAAAAAATTGAATTAAAATATGCAAATAAAATACAAATTACCATCTGACATTGATAACGGAGATCGACATCTCTTGCCTATGTCTCCAGTTCTCCCCAATAGTGAGGACCATTTCTATTAAATTTAAACAAAAAATGGCTTACAAATTTCTTGAAACACTGCACAAATTCCCTCAATCCTGATCTTTGTCAAAGAATTCCACCTTTGCTAATATACTCAATCTCGACAATATGAAATCCTTCCTCAGTCTTCAATCTCCTTTTGAAGGTGCTTTGGTCCCTTCACTCAAACTATTGGTCTACCCATTACAAGATTTCTCTTTTCAATTAAAAAACATAACTGAAAAGGCTCTCTCTATGTATATAGGTAGGAAATTGGATTATAATCCACTTTCTAAAGCTATCTCCAAGCTTAAACTAGCTCTCGGCCCATTAAAAAAATACACAGTCCATAGAAACTTTTATTCAAATAGAAGTTAGTGCCTTTTAAAACACTTCAAAACCCATAGCATAGTCAATCGAGACTTATTCATTTTTCATGGGAGGTCCATGGTTCAAGTCTTTGGCCTTACCTTTTATTTCATCGGCTTATCTTTAGTCCCACATTCTTGAAAACACAATGGCTTTTAATCTTTTTTAAGGGTGGCATTTACGTTATCAAGTGCCAAATACCCTTTTGGTGGGCTCGAGGAACCACATTTAGCATTGGTTTGTTGGTTGATGTACCAAATTATCATATTTTCTAACTTTGAATAGGAATATGGCTAAGTCTTTGAGCTTAACATATATGCCAACATAGATAGGCATATGGCTCAGTCTTCGAGCTTAACTCGAGGGTATTCAATTCTTGAGCTTGACTCAGTAAGTATTTGGAAGGGCCTTTGTGGCATAGCAATGTGGCAACTATTGTTTCTCCCATGTGGCTTAATGGGACACATCCCTTCCCTCTTGACCCTTGGTCAGTTATGTTAGAATTTGACTCCATGCTTGATGCTTGGTTATAATGCAATGTAAAGTTTACAATGCTTAAACATTAGTACCACATGTGGAAATACAAGGCACAATAAAGATTTAAATACAATTACATATGCATATAGATTCAAAGATAGAGGCCAAGGCACCCCTCCTTAATCAAGTGTGTTGACCCTCACTGAGGGTGCCCAACGAGCCAATAGCGGGGCCCATAGTTTTCCATATGACCGCCTGTCAAAGACCGGAGGCTAAAACCAAACCAAAACACCAAAGAAATTTTTACATGAACTTACAAAAAATGGACTACCATGTGTTTATGGGTGATTGGTCCACTTGTCACATTCAACTTGTGACACCTCCTTATTTTTAGTGTCACAAAATTACTTTAGCAACCTATAACTTGGGCATTCTGACACCATTTTGTGATCCAAAAGAAGTGCCAAAAAGATCTCGATGATCTCATACATGTGCAAGGGGTTTCATCATGACTTGGGACCTTTTTTTGAACTAAACTCTAGATCACACCTCCCTACAAAAGAGGCTTTTAGTCTCCAAAAGTCTACTATCTCTTGAAAACTGATAACTAGTCTACTGCATCACATCAAACAGAACCCAATCATAGCAAGAGATAAACATTGGAAAAATAAATGATTCAAAACTCAACTAAAAATTCCTACAATATAGCATGAGTAAAGGAATCTACAACTACCAATAAACTGATCACAACATACCAAAACTATCTATCTATGTCACATCCCATAAAGTGGTGAATTGTCAAATAATTGAAACAATTCCCAATGTAACTGCAAAACAATTTGTTAATGATGACAACATACAATAAATGTTGTAGACATTTTGAAATATAATGCCCTAGTATGGGACTTACATTGATAATCAAATGCAAACAACACAAAGTGTATATTTCCTAACATCCAAACATGCCCATAGGGTCTTACAATGCATCTATACATTCATGTGCCAAAAATAGATACATTCTCAAAATAGCAATTAAATAGGAGACAAGTGTTGTAACGGAATTAACTCAACCTAAAACATGCATTCTAATATTATCTCCAACTAATCAAATGAGTTCAAGTCCTACAGACAACTCACTTAGCATAAATAGGAGTTTCCAAAACATAAAGCTATTTGACATAAGGTGAGAATTGAAATACTTTGAATGATAAACCTGTCTCGAAGTGTTCTCAAAATCTCTACTAATGCATCATCAAAGCTTGTTCTTTCATTTAACAAAATTCTTAACAATGCTTTGAAAAATAAATGCATTATAAATCCACTTAATCAAATTTTATGCTTAGTTAACTTGATTTCCTTAGTGGATTTATTAACATCATTATGGATTGATTTAACTTCATTGACCTTATTAATAGGTTGATAAATCATCTTAGTTTTACCATTTCTAGAATGAGAAGATGATTGAAGTTTAAAATAATGATCAATCCAATGTCCACTCATATGGCAATGAGTGCATAAAACCTTCTTAGGTGAGGTCTCCCTTTTACCTCTTCTCACTATACCATGTCGAGAATAGTTTTTAACACCTGCAATCTACTTGATCAAAGCATGTCTCTTCCAACAAAATGCAACACTGTGGTTATGCATCCCATAAAAAGTGCAAGGAAATGATTGCATCATCTTTTTAATGTTAAATCCAAACTTCTTAAACATAAAAAGTGGATCAAAAGATTTAGTGCTAACTCTAATGTAGGAACTAGGAGGTGGAATCCCAATACCTCTTCTACCTATTCTCTTACACTGCACATGCTATACTAGTGGCCTTATACCTTTGCTATCAGAAGCTTGTCTTCCTTTAGCCATGGAGGAAGTTTCTCTAATATCCATCTACTCACTAGTGTAACCCAAACCTACATGAAGAGATCTATGCTCTACCTATATTGGGTTAGTAATTCCTTGGCCATCTCGACCAAGACCTCTTCCATTAAAGCCCATTTTCTTCAATAATTTAGATCCTATACCCTTAGTGTGTTGTTTAAAAGTACCAAAAGCATCATTACTTGAATCCAAATCTAAATGGAAAGAAGAAGATGAATTACTTGGTGAATAAATTATAGTGCACTCAGTCATAGTCTTTGCATCTAAAGTAGAAGGTATGGCCTTCTTTGGTTCACCACACTATAATTTTATCAAGAGCTCCTCCTTAGATTCAAGCTCTAATTTCAAACTTGCAACTTGTTCTTCAAGAGTTAAGAGCTTGCATCTTAGGAATGCATTCTCATCTTAAATCTGGGTATTGATGGCTTCAAGCTATCCCATATTAGCTTTATGTGACAACTTTCCCATGGTTTCCTACAAACACACTGATTCCATAACTACACACTATAACTTAATCAAGTGATATTGATAACCAATAAATTGAAAGTAACTATTAAATCACACAATCATAAGCTAACCCTACTTTCTAACTGCTCTAATACCAATTTGATCTATCAACTACACTGATAAACTCAAAGTGAAGTTTAAACTATGAATACTAAATTTCTCAAACTTAACAAATTCTTGAAATACTCAAAAGAACTTGTATTGTGTTTGGCAATAAGTGTTCTCAGTTATCGAATTAGATTAGAACTATTGAATGACTTTTAACTTCCATTCACCAATTAAACCATTTTTATTTTTAAAATGTCATAAATTGTCAATTTTTTAAGCTTTGCATATATTAAAAATTATAAAAAATTGAATTAAAATATGCAAACAAAAGACAAATTACCATCTGACATTGATAATGAAGTTTGACATCTCTTGCCTACATCTCTAGGTCTACCCAATAGTGAGGACCATTTCTATTAAAATTTTGCAACAAATGTCTTACAAATTTCTTGAAATGTTGCACAACTTCCCTTAGGCCTGATCTTTGAAGATTAGCAATACAGAATCCTTCCTCAGTCTTCAATCCCCTTCTAAAGGTGATTTGGTCCCTTCACTCAAACTATTGGTCTATCCATTACAAGATTTCTATTTTCAATTACAAAACATAACTGAAAAGGCTCTCTCTATGTATATAGGTCATAAATTGGATTATAATCCACTTTCTAAAGTTGTCTCCAAGCTTAAACTAGCTCTCGGCCTATTAAAAAAAAATACATAGTCCATAGAAACTTTTATCCAAATAGAAGTTAGTGCCTTTTAAAACACTTCAAAACTGGTAGCATAATTAGTCAAGACTTACTCATTTTGCGTGGGAGGTCCATGGTTCAAGTCTTCATCCTTACCTTTTGTTTCATGGGCTTATCTTTAGTCCCACATTCTCAAAAACACAATGGATTTTAATCTTTTTTAAGGGTGGCATTTACCTTATCAAGTGCCAATTGCCCTTTTGGTGGGCTCAAGGCACCACATTTAGCATTGATTTGTTGGTTGATGTACCAATTTAGTATATTAGCTAACTTTGAATAGGAATATGGGTCAGTATTTGAGCTAACATAAACTTCAACATAGATAGGCATATGGCTTGGTCTTCGAGCTTGACTTGGGGGTCTTCAATTCTCAAGATTGACTTAGTAAGTACTTAGAAGGGCCTTCATGGCATAACAACATGAAAACTATTATTTCTCCCATGTGTCTTAATGGGGCTCATCCCTTCCCTCTCAACCCTTGGTCAGTTATGTTGGACTTTGACTCCATGCTTGATGCTTAGTTATAATGCAATGTAAAGTTTACAATGCTTAAACATTATTCCCACATGTAGGAAATACAAGGCACAATAAGGATTTAAATACAACTATATATGTATATTGATTTGAAGATGGAGGCCAATGCACCCCTCCTTAATCAAGTGTGTCGACCCTTGTTGAGGGCCCCCAGTGGGCTAATAATGGGGCCCATGGTTCTCCATATGACCACCTATCAAAGATCAGAGATCAAACCAAAACACCAAACCAATTTTTGCATGAACTTACAAAAAAATGGACTGCCATGTGTCGATGGGTGATTGGTCCACTTGTCACATTCAAATTGTGACACCTCCATATTTTGCCTATCACAAAATGACTTCAAAAGCCTATAACTTGGGCATTCAAACTCTGTTTTATGATCTGAAAGAAGCATCATAAATATCTCAATGAGCTCTTCCACATGCAAGAGGTTTCATCATGACTTGGGTCCTTTTTCTAAACTAAACTCTAGATTATAGTGTCAAAGTCCATCATGTTAGTATGATATAACTATTGGTGTATGAGGATAATCCCTCAAAATAACATAATAATCCACCTCTAAAAAATATTCAACCAATACCCTATAACATAGGTCCAAATTATGGTTTATATGATAAATTTGATAATGAAACCATGCACCTTCTGCCTACCCTACCAATGTTTGAGGAGGGAATTCATAATCTTATAATAGGCACTATAAATATTAACATTGATTCGATAATTTCTCAAAGATTCTTAATGTTGGTTCTTCCCTTCCCCCTTGAAAAGTAGAAGACACCATAAAATTACTCACAAAGTTATCATAAAGTTTTGATTTCCCTTGTTCAAGCACAGTGGTAAAATCTAATTTAATCATGCCATATGAATAATAGCATGAGTGTCATAAATGTTTTCACCAACATCCTATATAGAAAAAAGACCTTGTATTAATAATTTACAATAAAAGAGATAAAAAAGGAGAAGGTCATCAATTCATGCCCAATCAATTGGGCCCATATCTGATGACTAAGGATTCCAAAAATGGATACTTTTATCTATGCACTTTAGAGGGCAAGGATTTTAATGAGTCTATGAAATCATTACACCTTAAATGTTTCTATATCTACTAATTGAATATTTCATTTCCCTCTTTGCATTTCCATTTTTTATGTGTTAACTTACTTAACATATGTTTTTTAGTGGTTATTTAGCTATGAGTTCACATGATCAAAATTTTCAAAATAGATCATATCATTCCATTTAATTTTACATATCACCCTGTTTACATTTTAAAGATATTCTCAAAATCAGCATGACATAAGGTCTTGTCTTAATCATCACGAGCGTAAAGTACCTAATTCCTTTAAGTTTTATTTCAATATTAGATAATTCTAGTCTGTAGCCTATTATATAATATTTTACTTGGTAGAGTCTGCTTCTATGGTTCCATCTAAGAAAAACACTAACATGCTCATATCATGGAATATTTCTCACCTATCTTGTTCCTTAGTAATGAGCCCTTACACATTATTAGTTTCATGAGGATAAGATTTGGGGGTAGGGTCCTTGATTTTTTATAAAAAAGACTAATACAAAATCAAAATCATATGCAAATCAAACTAGATTAACATATCATGCCCTTTGTTTATCCTAGGTGTTGAGACATCACATCTCACTATTAGAATTTAGGGGAGATGATCTTATTCACCTACATATAGCCTTTAGTTATGATCCCAAGCATCTTTATAGTCACATGATACTAAGTGTAGGGGTTGATAAAATAATATAAAATTAAGATAAAAATTCAATTTAAAACATGTTAAAAATTAAAGGTAATAAAAATACCATAAAGGTTGCCTACATATCTATGTCAAAATGAAAACTCTATCCTACCTATTGATTCTATTAGAACTGGTCACCTCTAGATAAATCAAACAAAACTAATGTTTCATAATTTTAGAAAAAAGTAAAAAAATGTCCTTTGCTCATAATGGTTAGGTTAGCTTCCTATTCCTTTTGAATTTTTGATGTATGGTCTTCCACCTTCACTGTCTTGCATATATCCTAATTCCCTTTCATCCCTTTGCTACAAGTTGAAAGTCATTTTATTGAATGAAAAATGTAGCTCAATCATCAGCTAAAAAATAGTCATTATCACATTTGTAAACATCCATTTCATTTACATTTTCATACATTATGTTTCCACATTTTAAATATATAATCATATCCATAGCATTTATTATCAAATCAAAAATACACAACATATAATCACATGTGTAGTCATCTAAATTACACAAACTAAAAAGTAACATAAAAATTAAAATAATAGTAAACCATGAAAAGACACCACAATAAGTTAGAATCTTTTTATATATCAATATCAATGTCAATTTATACATCATGTCTCGATACAATCACTTTCATAGATGGAAAATGTGTTTAAATATTGAAAAAATCCAAAAATTCATACATATAAAATAGTGTGATCCTAAGGTCCTACTATAGGATATTGACCACCTTTAAATGTAGAGTTTCTAGGAAACCTATTCCTCATCCTATGAGATGGCCCAGACGTCAAGGAGTATTATAGGCTATGGATCCCACTCTTGTGGCACTTCTTACTCATCCTTGCCTGGGAGGCCATCCCTTCTACTATCTTTCATCTCAAATAAACTGACTTCCTCTCATCCTAATGACCTCATGAAGAGTCTTCACCTAAGACTCTAAAATAACTATTTATATTTGCAGATGAGTTACCTCCATAGATGTATGGTATGTAGGGGTAAAAACATATGTATGCCTACCTATACCGATAGGAAGACCTACATATTTTATAAGATGATTTTGAGTCATACAAATGCTCACCTAAAAAAGGTTTAATAGAGTATCTCTAATCATCATTCTCCACCCAGTATGTTATAACCACACTAAATGTACTAAAAAAAAGCAATAATTTTTTTTCAAATTTACTTCCTCAAAAAAATATTCTATTTAAAATTATAGAATCATAATATATTATCATAATAGATGATCATCAAATTTCAACTTTAATTTCAATTTCAACATAGAGTGTTACAAATTTATGAAAAAAATACATAATGACACAACTACAACTAGTCTCACACTACAAAAATGACGATTCAAGTAAATAATATTTCATTTACAAATTCAATAGGTATTTAGCCTTTTATACAATATAAAGATAACTCACTCTTTGGATCTTGAGTTGCACCAACTCACGTATCTCTGATAACCTCAAGTGTTATCTCTAGGAATGTAATATAGTGGGGGAGAGAGAGCATCATCTGAGCACTTTTCTACCATAGACCAATGATCCCCTACATAATCCCCTATCAGGGAATGGCCCTCCCTTCATGGATAGGTAGATAAAATGGTGAGGGAATCTAGAATGAAACATGCTAGTACCCCTATATGTTGTAATATTCTACTACATGATGTGTATCATAAAAAATATATATGTTTCTACTATGATATTGCACAACATGAAAATCATACATATGAACTGACAATATTAATCTAATATTACTTTGGCCAAAATTTTAAATAACATATGATCATCGAGATCAGTCAAATTCATAACACATCACTTGATTGGGTTATCCATACCCATCATTGGTGATGCTAACTAAGCTTTAAAAACCATCTCACGGCTTGGGTAGTATCATCAATGCGGCCCCACAATATATTTAACAGATAGATAATCCAAAGTATAAGCTTACCATCTAAGTAAACTAATCTAAGGATCATTATTACATACATTCAATATCTGATATAAATAAGCATAGATTAACAAAACCATGGCAACCAAATATGACAACAAAAGTCTATATTACCTTAATTATAATAGATATCTCCAAGCATAATCCAATTATTTATACAAAGAAGTACTTTTAAGAAACAAATATCTTTCAGACATTTCCAGAATGATTAAGTTTGGTATCTCATAAAACCAAAAAAAATTGAAGGAAAGGCTCTAATTATCAATTTGTCATAATTTTAAAATAACACAAAATATGTATTGCCATAAATCAATAATTTTCAAACATATTATGTTAATTTCCTCATGATCCCTATAATATTTTTCATTTCATATAAAAACCTCAAATATTAAGAAATAAAATAAAATCCCCTACCCCTACATAATCTAATCACAATGTATAAATCAATGTCGACATCAAACCATATATTTCCATGGAATTTGATTTATATTTATTTTAACAAATTTCATGTATGATATGTTTTAAATGAAAAAAAAATTGTTATAAAAACATATTAATATTTCTAACCATTTAAATATGGATTTATTTTTATCCCTTTCATTCAATTCATAGTAATCTTTCAAAATCAAATATGCCCCTATAACCATACTAGAAAGATTATTATTAAAAGTATTATTGTTACTACTATCCCTATGGCATCCAATTAAAACAATCAGTTATTTATTATTAATGAAGAAATCCGTATTCATTATATAATAACTTACTAACCACTATACAATTTTTAATTATATATTTATATATTAATAATAAAATAAAATTATTTACCCATCTAAATAAGGTTTTCCCTCTACCCTTCCTGTCAATTCACCACAACCACAAAAATCAATTAAACATAAGCCACGAATTTGGATGGAACTGAAGAAAGTCACTTTCATGATATAATTTCTAAACATAAGAAGCAAATGTGAAGTGACTCACACTCTAGAAGGAAACATGACCACAACACACACACACACACACACATCCTATCTGATCATAGAGATAGAGGCATATTGGTAGTTTATTGAAAACATAGAGGTTTTTTGAGTCTATAAAAATCCTTGGCTGAAATGGAATGTGTTTCCACTAGAATTAAAAAATATAAGATAAAATAATAGTGGTGGCATTACTATTCTTAGGCTAAAGTTAAAGAAGGAGAGGAATAAAACTTGGCAAGGATCTAAATGAATTTAAATGATATAATAATCATGATAATAGAAAAATGTAGGGAGCAGATGTGTAGTGATTCTTAGGCTGAATTAAAGCATAGAAAAAGAATGGAATTTTGCTAAAGAGAATGGGTGGATCTAATTACATATTGATCACAAATTAACTATTAAACATAAGTAGCTGATGTGAAGTGACTCACACTCCAAGATAGAATCATGAACTTAGTATATATGCATTATATAATTATTTTATCTAAGCAAGGAGATAAATGCATATGAGTAGCCTTTTAAAAGTGTAGAGGGGATGGAAACATTGCTTTTGGACTAATTTAAAATAAAGAAATAAAGGAACAACATTTGATAAAGAATGGTGTCACTTGTTTATGTGATGTGATGTGAGGGGAAGTGTTTGTTTAGTTCCATTTACTTATCTTTCATCATCACAATTTATAAAGTTATAACTAGCATTGAATTTATGGAATGTGTTGAGTCTCTAAGGCCTCAATATAATTAGTTTGGGTTAATAGGGAAAGAATTATAGGGTCTAAAGAGAAACTACCAATATATTTCCCAACCAATTTCTACATGCATCACTAATAGGATTCACATAGTTTCCCTAATGTAAACACACTATGTATATATATTTAAATCCATAATCCAAAATTGTTTAATATAAAATAAAACCATTACAATAATTACAGTACCCACCTAGTACACTTTCCCCTTTAATGTAGATAAAATTTCCCTTTTTCTTCCAAAGCCTTCTTTCTTCTTTCAACTTCCAGCTCTCTTTCCCCATGTGTCTTCCATGTTTTTTTTTCCAATCCCCTCTTAATACCATTTACTCCCCATTTCCCTTTAGCATGCCACTTGAAACCAAAGTTATAGGCTTTGTTTCCCCATAATTAACTAGGAGTCTCACAAGTAATTATCAAATAAACTTCCAATCAATCTCCCTTGATTTCCCAAGTTAGTATGAAGGTAACTCAACTTCACCTTTCCAAGTAAAGTCGTCCTAGTGTTTAATTAGGATTTTTACTCATATTTAATTAGAAAAATTAATATAGTGAATATCATAAATTAATAATTGTCTAATACAATTAAACAATTTAAGATTATAACAAATCTTTATTTTGACAAATTAAATATAGAATTACTACTATTTTAATTTCCTATTAAAAGATGCATTAATGACACAATTTATAAAGTAAAATATAAAACATCTCACAACATATTAATCACTATAACCAATTTTAGAATAAGAACTCATTCCTTTTTAAAGTACAACCAAAATATAATCAATGTAAATTATTCTATAATTAACGAGCATAATACTAGCAAACTAGATTGATGCAAAGAATTTAACAAGTCAATCTATGGTGGTGTGTGAGTTTGGGTTACTAGAATTTTCATTATATCATATTTTAATCATCCCATCTACACTACCCCCTCTGATGATACTCTCCATCGTCATGCTTTGAGGGTAAGACCAATCCTGCATCCACCTCATATCAAATATGTAGTTAGTCTGAGTCATCATATATATAATCAATTATGAAAGACTATCAAGTATACATCTACAATGCACAAAATAATCAAACACATCTGTAACATCATGTATACAAATCATAAATATCATTTTTCCTTACAATATTTGTCATAGTGCTCAAATAAAAACATTAAATAATCAATTATTAATCATTTCAAATCCATGGATTTAAAAGTAAAAACAGAGGGTGAAATCAAGATGTAACATAGTAGATGTATTTAAAACCATAGAAGATAATAGACATAAAGTCTTGAGTCTTATAAAAATAGTAACCAAGTAATGAAACTAGAAGTTAATGTGATAAAGAGAAAATGAAAAAAATTACTTGGGTCATCCTCATGCTAATTAAGATATAACTCATCTTCATTGCTCATCTTATACTCCTCTATTGGCACTAGATCCTCATTAGCTTACTATGGTAGACATTAAGATGAGTTATAACCAACAAACACATAATTTGGTAGACATTAGTATATTCCAACTACCAATGGAAAGGCCCTAAATGGTGCCATCCATGTCAATCTCAACACTATGATGTCCCCCACATATCTAATCATAACTCCTCATTGGTAAGGCAACACCCACTCCTAACATAGTGTAGGTTGGTTGATAGAAAGATATCTTAGCCCATCAATATAGTATAAATATCTATAGGTCCTCGCTATAACCTCTTGAACCCATGAGAATAATATCCACTCTCTTCACTCACCTTGATAATAGGTGACTAGCTATGTAACAAGAAATTTGTCCCCTTATCTCCCACTACATGGGAGGTAAGGATCCCTATAATTACCTTATTATGGTTTTGGTATCACTAACCACTTAAAGCCTGCTAATATAACTTCATATTTTACACCCACATTGGGTGTTCTTGTATCACCAAAGTGTTCCATTAAACTCATAGCCTCTCCCTTATATGTGGTCTCTTACAAAGTCACAAGCCTACCTATAACCAACAAACACATAATTTGGTAGACATTAGTAAGAGTGATTTTCCACTCTCCTAAGGCCTTTGGGAACTAGAAATTATTCTAGTATACATCCCAATAGGTGAAAAGGTCACATAGTAACTTACTCAATTGGGAAAAAATCCTCACCTTAAATGATCTTGGGAATAAATTCCTTGTATAACATAACCAACTCTTCATATTTTAATTATTCCAAAAATCTTGGAAGTGACTCTTATTCTCACTTAGATCTATTGTATGTATATACGCTAAAAATATAATTAAAACATCCCTAATTGTGTTTCTAACCTCAAAATTCATTTTTAATTAATATTTTTAGCATTTGTGACAAACCTACCACCTTTTGTATATGGTGGTTATGTAACTACTACCTGGAAAAGGTGATAGTTACATGATTCATCTATGGTTTTATAAAACTACTATAATTTTTAAAAGTTATGTAACTTCCACTCTGTTATATGTGGTGGTTATGTAAAGCACCATTTTAAAAACACAATTACCACTATGCAAAGGCCAATAATTTCATATTGATACCAGTCTTTCCACCAACCAAACACAACTACCAAAAAACCCTCCTAAAATCCCAAAAATCAACTCACATGAAAAAAATGATATTTTCATAACCTACCCAACCTCACAATTCCACACATGTAATTTATTCCTAAATTTAATAGATCTATATATATATTTTTATTAATTTTTAAAAATTAGGGAAAAATGTAAACATAAACAAAATGAACTTATGCCTAACCCACTTATCCTATCACTGATATGTTCACCATGCTCTCATCTTTATCATCAATTTGAATTCTCTCATTCAAATATGTCCCATTAAATCTAGATCTCAAATATCACATATTTCAAATGTGTAAATTAACTCCATTTTTGGCAAGTTTTAAAATATATAGCCTATTTTACTAGCCATTAGGTTTCAAAAACTTCCATTTCTTATCAATTTTCCTTTAAAACTTGATTTTTATTGTATTTTTACCTAACTAACTAAAAATGCATTACATGTTAATAATTTTAACATTTTATTTAACATAACACAATTATAAGATATGTTATAGTTTTGTCTCAATTTTGTAGGTTCACACCATTCAATCCTGAGATCAATCACCTAATGGAATGGTTCAAGTAGTATCATCACCCCCACATACATGTTAATTACACTTTTTCATGATTTTATTAGTTAGCATTTTTCTCTCTCTCATAAAACTACACTTGATTCATGTATATTTTTTTATCGTAGATCATGGTAGTGTATCAAATTCAATGTATTATATAGGTAAAGAGGTGATTTATCTAAACCTCCTTTTCCTTTCAATGTGACACTACTTATAAAAAACCTCACCAATTAATGACAAGGTGTTTCCCCAAGGGTAAATATGTATGCACCCAAAAATTACATGATGCAACATTTCCTAACTTTCTAATGATGATGCAAGACCTCCACATATATAAGCTCAAACTTGGTTCTTTATGTCATTTTATATTTTATGCCCTTTATAGACCATTTATAAACATTAAAATTTTCATTTTTTGAGTCTTTTTACTTAATTTTTAAAGTTCTTGCCTTCATTAAAAAACTACCACTCTTCATGACTTAACCATCACTTTCATAGCATTCTCATTGTGGTGATTTAGTCATTATTTACCAATTTTTAAAATTAACTTCTAAGACTTCAATTTTCATATATTTTTCATGATTTTGATTGCATTTTATTATTATTATTATCTCATGTTTTCAATTTCTAGATGGCCCAACTCAGCACAAATCCTATCTTTATCAATTATTATCAAGTTAACTCAACACAACTCATATTCAAGCTTTATTTAACTCCCATATGATGCCTCATTTCTTATTCTACAAGTATCTCACTTTCCATAGGTTTTTGGTTCCAAATTTTCCATTATATATTGGATCTTTCAGGTTTTCTAGAGCCCTAACCTACTTGCTTTAAGTTTTGGAAAAGTTTTGATTTAATTTATGATCATCTTGGTGTCACTTTACATAACCTTGAAGAGGATAATTCACAAAATTGGTAACTAGTTCTTTTCTATCATGAATCAGTCCATCCATTATTTAACTATTCTTTTCTTTGATATTTTATCCTTATTTATTTCTTCTTCTTCTTATCATTATTTTGTTAGAGATTTCGCAAGATTGTTATTGAGTAAATGACCTAGCTACATGAAGATAGTATACTCATAACATCAAACTCTTTGCCTTTATTTGGTCTCATCATTGATCACATTGTAGGTTTTGATTTTGCTTTTATTTTATTCATTAAATTATATTAGATTAGTTTATTTATTTTTATTAAATTAGATTCATATTTCAAAAATCTTCATAAAACTCAAAATAAAAGAAAAAAACTATTCTCTTCTATTTATTTTACAAAAAAGGTGGTTTATATCTTTCAATTCTACTTGAATCTATAATATTTCAAAGAACAATAGTCTTTCATCAAACCTAGGGTAGATTATAAGAACAAAACAACTTACTTTCATTTTTAAACAATTTTACACACACATGCACAAACCCCAAAACTTAGACAGATCAAAGTTGCATGTTAGATATGGCTTCTTTATTTAATTTTGAGTTGTTCATTTCTTTATTACAAACATTTCATTTTCAAAAAGTAGTTTAGTTTCATTTAATTTGTAAAAACCTTGTCAAAACATTTGTGAGTACAAAAATAATTCAAAATAAGCCTTATAAAGATGAGTACAATCCAAATATTTCCTAACATCAAGTAACATCTTTAATGTATACCTGAAATAATCTATACACTTAATGTTACAACCCCTCTATATTTCATAGGATAAACTTACAAAAAAAAATCAAATTACTAATCATCTTATAAATGAATAAAATAACTTACTGATAACATATTTATATGATTCTACTACATAATTAATTAGTAAATAATATATTTATTAATAAAATTAATTCCATTGAATTAAGTGCAATAGTAAAATAGTAGCAATCCATTTAGGAGTCATAAGGTACAATAATACATAAATATCTCAAATATAATATTGTTGATCACATATTAAAATAAAAGATGTAATAAGAATTTTACAAGAATGTCAATAACATATTTTGTGATGATCAATAAAAAATAACATAAAATATATAGTAATACTACTAACCATTGTACTACAACTCTAGATTAGGTTATCATCCATGAGAAAACATTGATAACTAGTCTACATTAGCTGTCAGGAGGTAGAGCATTAGTTGGGCGATTTACATCCAACTAAAGACCAATAGTTTCTTGCACACCTCCTTAATTAGAGTGGCCATTCCATTCATAAATGGGTTGATAATGATGATGCTGACTTCTTGAACCATCTAAAAAATGTAAAAGTACAATCACTATTACATATAAATAGTCATATAGAACATAGGTACATATTTATATAATATGACTTCAAACAAACATTGAAACAAGATATTATAATGGAAAGGCAATGTACACAACTATAATATAATTATGGATAAATCATTTATAATATTTATATTTCAATAATCTAGGTCATTTTACACACAATCTTTACTCTCTTCTTTAGTATCTAATCATTATTGAGATTCTTTCCACACTGATGATGTGTAATTTGAAACTAGGCATCCTACCTATCACACATCATCCTTTGGGTAAGAATAAATTATATTAATATGTTTTATCAAATCAAGAATACATTATATATTTATAATAATGTCTAACAACTTCATATTATTTATTAGTTTAAGAAAACTTAAATTAGAACATAATTTTACTATATTAACCATATAAAAAAACCAAGACCATATAATAAACATCTATTAACTCTCTTTCTCACAAAAATGTTTCATATGTTATAGGTTATATTCATTCCTAGTTATTCATCAAGTCTCATTTTACTATAACATCATACATACAAAAGTCCTTAAGGTGCTACAATACTATATAAAACTAGTCCATATAACTAGAGGATTATTATGACAAGATACAAACTAATCCAAACATTTTACCAATCTCCTCAAACTATTAATGTAAAATTACCCTTGTATTGTACTTATAACTTAAATAATTAATAAAATTAGATTGTATAGACATCATAATTCATATTCAATATGAACAAGGTTCAATTTTTAAAAATAGTGATATAGGGTACTATATCCTTAATCCAAGAGTGTATTGATACTAAGCCCATGTATCTTTTCCATTTATAATCATGTAGGCAGTTTTTCCAACCATATATAATTTTATAATGGATAACATAAACATAGTTTGATAAAAATCTACTTGAAATTATTAATTTCCAATTTATGGTTACACAACTATAACTTGTAGATTTACTAAAAACATATCTCCTTATTTATTCAAGGTTCAAAAATATCCATATTCAATATTTTATCCCCTTCATGGTTTCATTAGTTAAATTTGAGGTGAATATTATCTAATCAATTTACTTTTGCTTTTAATTTAAATTAAATATGTAAACATAGCTAAGACAAGTAGTCCATAATCAATAATAAATTCCAAGGATATCATGCACATTGCTTAATATGAAGATATCACAAACTTGCTTGCCTAATATTAGGTACAAGTTTATATTATAAAGAAAAGGGATATTTGATTTTTTTGATTGAATAGCATAAAATTATATAGTACATCACTAATCATACAAAAAATATGGGTGTAAAAGTCACACTCCCAAAAAATAACCAAATTGAGCTAAAACAAGCCTCGAGAAGAGATAAAAGTCTATACACAAAGCCCTAAAGGATAGAAAAACTAAGTTTAAACTAAATCAAGTGAATATCAATAAAAAGGATAAACAAAAAAAAAATAAAAAGGAACCCATTGATCAGTAGCAATGAATAATATTGTAGGCAAAGGTAGAGGATCCTATGAGTTCCTTCCCCACCCCCTTGAGTAGGGGGTCGTCATCAACCAACATGGGATCACAACCATTAATATGTTGTTTATTATCAATATCATCTTATTACTTAATTTTAGAATCCTATCTAGAGGGTGAAATGGTGAGGGCTAGCCATGAGAACTTATCCTATGGAGGAGGACCCCAAACCCCCCATCACTATATTTGGTATCCCTATCAGATCTATAATATGGATATGGATAGTGAAGGTGATGAGAGGACATCCTCAAGGTCCTATACTACCAGCTATGAGAACATTAACATCTACCTCCATTCTCACATCCTTAAGGGGAATGGTTATGGGAGGGATTAGGATGCTCACAACTGACTACATAAGGAGAATTATCCTAATGGTTTAGGAGAATTTACAAATGGTAGATCTCAATCTGGACTTTATCCATTTGACTATGGATCTAGAGAGTAACATTAGATATCACAATAACTTTTTTAGTTACAAAATTTTTCCATATATTCATGATTAAAACATGTTTTATTTTTATTTTTCCAAATTTAAAAAAGAATATCAGTACATAAAATTTGCCAAAATCTGTTTTATCTTATAGGGAGTAAGGAAGAGTCCCCTAGGAGATCCATCTTCCAAGTAAAAATTTTAGGCCCAAAGGGCTTGAAGAGGGTATGAATCCATCTCCAAGAAGATTAAGCATGAAGGAAAAACTATAAAAGGTATTTAAGGGTTATAGGTGGTGACAGGCATGACATATGGGATTTGAGACCCCCATGTGCTTGAGATGGTCACCCATAGGTATACCTTGGTAAATAATATGCCAAAAGAAATGGGATTTTTTTAGGTTCAATGAAAACTACCTAGATATTCTCAAAACTTCTAGCCCAAACATGGTGAAGTAATCTTAGATTATGTCAATGATTGAGGGTTTAAGTGTCAATATGCTAAGGGGATAAAATATTATACCCAAAACAAGGGAAGTAATGATGAAATGACATAATAGTAGGCAAGGACCAATCATTCCACCATAACATAAGAGAGGTAACACCAACTTTGTGTAAATACTATTTAGGTATGGAACTCTGTAACTTAGAAATGGACTCTACAACTTCATTATTAAGCTTGAAATTAGACTTCATAAGATTCTATTGAATTTAGTTCTGAATGGTTTTATAAAATAGATCCCTAATCACGTGGATATATTTTTTAAACAAACTCAAAATTTTGATTAAGATACCATGGAAAAGGGAAAATTATGAAAATTTAACGTGGGATGCCACCAAAGAGATTGAGCATTAAGAGAGAGGCCACTTCTAAACCTTTCCCCCACCTAAAGGAGGTGAGTTTTGAGCTTCTCCCAATCCTTCCATAGGATTCTAGCAACAAAAGTACCCCTGTATTAATATAAATAGGGGTTATGAGAATTTTATGAAGACCAATCCTTTTCTAGGTCTTTCTACCAAGAGGATAGCCTTGAGATATGCAATGTCACAATAAGAATTTCTAGGACTCATCCTCTTCCAATATTATAATAATCCATTTAACACTGAGAGCAAGACCTTGGAGTTTAATTTCAATGAGACTAATCCCACCAACTTCTTTAGGTTGATAATAAATGGCCCAAAATACTATGAAAAACATGATGGACCTCATAATTGGCCCATAGAAAGTATTTTAGGAGTTTCTCAAGCTTGGCCTAAGATGCATTATAATGGGCCCAACATGATGAGTAGTAAACATGAGTATCAATGATCACCTTAGAACAAATCTAAAACTTCCTAGCTAGAGTCAAGGGCTTGGTGATATAGAAAGAAATTTTTTCTCAACCCTTAGAATCACAGAAGACCAAAAATCAGTGGATGAAGATCTAAAAGTAAATGAAATGCATAAGAACTTAAATTTCACTCTAGAGAGAATCTATTACCATCGGTATCCTTCCAAACAAGGAGGTTTGGGAGAGAGGGATTGAAAATAACATTGAGTCTTCTGTCATTAGATAGAATACCCATAAATAAGGTAGAAAGTGTCTAGGTAATACATAGCATGTTGAATAAATCCCTCTTATTTCTAAAGAGTGAAAAATGATTCATAAAAAATGTGCCCATTAATCAACTGAAGGTCTGAGTTAGGGAGATAAATACCCTTTACCAAATCCCTAGAGGGATAATTAGCCAAGAGATAACTAAAGCCCTCAATTTCCAAAACATAAAGAGAGGGAGCTAGAGGTAACCCATGTTTGATATATCAATGAAGCTCAAATAACTAATATTGAGACCCATTAATAGTAATTCAAACACTAACATCATGAAAAAGCATATTAGCGGTTTGCACAAACTTAGGGAAAAAACCAAGATCCTAAAGCATAAATATAATTAAATGTCATTCAATTTTATCATAAGCCTTTTAAAAATCAATATTGATTAATAATTCCTTATGTTTAGACATCTTGGCCCATTCTATACCTTCCCATTTAGCAATGACATTGTCTAAAATGTATCTATGTTGAATAAACCCAGTTTGCTCACTTCTCACAATTAAGGGGAGGAGGTGTTTTATTCTAAGAGAGAGATTTATCTATAATTTTATAATATAAATTAATAAGATTTATATGCCTCTAGTTGGTAATAAATTTAGGGTCTCTAGATTTAGGAATGAATTTGATGTTACTTGATTAATGAGAAAGCCCAAGGAGTTGGAAAAAATAGCTTCAAAATATACTTCATGGAGATCAGGTCCAATAGTATCCTAGAGGGTTTGATATAACTCATAACAAAACCCATAAAATCCTAGGGCTTTGTTAGTTTCCATCTACATAACAACTTATTTAAGATGAATTAAGTCAAGAGGTTTATCATAGGCAATTATATGAGCTTTAGAGATCTTACATGGAACAATCCCAAGGCATTGAGAGAGAGAGAGAGAGAGAGAGAGAGAGAGAGAGAGAGAGAGAGAGAGAGAGAGAGAGAGAGAGAGAGAGAGAGAGAGAGAGAGAGAGAGAGAGAGAGAGAGAGAGAGAGAGAGAGAGAGAGAGTATATTTACAAGTAAGATAGGTGTGATGAGCAATAAACACACCATGATATTGATGCAAAAAATATTGTAATATGTCAAGTAACTTGGTAAATATAATTTAAGGACATCTAATGGATTTGATTCTATCTATATCTTATTTGGACCGAAGGAGAGAAAACATTATTTGGTCGCTTTGTCTCCAACTTTCATCTAATGCATCCATGTTCTAATTCATGTTCCTCTAGCCTTTTAAGCCTTCATACATTGGAGGTTATGTCTCCACATGGCTACTTGAGCCTAAAGATGAGGATTAAAAGGCGAGGATTATATATCTTATGAAACCTTAAGGTATTCATGGTTTGTATCATGATTTATATTCTATCACAAGATTACAACTTGTAATATATTCATATAAAAGTTGCGGTGCAAGTTATGGAATTAACCCACCAATAAAAAAAACTAGTATCCCTAGTGGATCTAGGATCTAGGTTCAAAATTTAAATGACATGACCAATATTTTGCTTATGATTGAGATTGGTGGTAATGAAGTAAAACTAATAATTATTGGGTTTGACCTGGGGGTAGTCCATTCAAAATAGAAGTAGATAGGGTGATGTTCAGATAAGAACATATCTAAGATCATACATACATGATGATTATGCATATTATTGAAGAATAAAAGGTCTTGTTTTACTAACAAAGCATAGTTAAGATGCTTATGCACTCTATCTTCTCCCTAGTGAAAATTAGACTAGGTGAACAAAGGATAATTTGAATCACTCCTCTAGTGATGATTAGGATCAAAAACTCCAAGTTTTTTATGCATGTAAAACCATGCCTCTCACTCCCATACACATCAATGCATGGGAATACATCCTTATTTATATTTAGTGAACTCAACCATGTTTAAATCATTGTATAAGATCTAATGGGTTTCTATAAGGGAATATACCAACCATATCCAAAGGAAGTTCCATTCCACAACATCATTGTATGCATAAAGGTTGACAAGGATAATGATGTGATTACCAAAGTTAAAACAAGTCTAGACCACCTGATGGTTGGGGTTAAAACCCTAATAAATGATAAATTAAGAAATATCATGTGCCAAAAGAGTGATAAAACCACCACAATTAGGCTCATGATACGTGGCCTGATAAAGGGCCCCACGATAGATAGTGTAAGAAATAGATTGAAGGACGAAGTCAAAAAATTTGACTTCTTACATGAAAAAAATTCATTTTGGAGAAATTCTGACAACTATTCTTGAATATATAGTTACATGTTAGATCATTGAGACATATAAGATTCCATGAATAAATATTCATTTAGAACCATCAATATTCATATCATTCCCCTATGTAAGGTCTGAGAGGGCTATAAATAAATTGAAAGCTAAAAAATTAAGGGTAAAATCTCCAATCTTGAATGGTTACCTCTTTTTTTGTAGATGGTCCCCATCCATATAAGGTGATGGGATACGAGAGAAACATAAAATAGCCTTGTGGTTGAGATTCATGAGGTTGAGCTTAGAGTATTAAAAATTCACCCTCAAAGGGGGCTATGAAGATGGAACCGTAAGAGTAGGAGATAGAGATGAGACAAAATGGGTGATTACTTGAAGTGAGAAGGATATAAGAGGTAGGGTTCTAACTTGTAAAGGTGTAAGATCCTTATAGTAAAGACCAATGAGCTCAGACCCCCTATGGGTTAGTAAATAGTTGACTGGGGTTTGGCATTACTGTGGGTCAAATTAATTATCCTATTAGTGATTGTCATCCACCTGTCACAATTCTCATTATGGGGTTTTGAGTTAGACCCACTTTTTAACTGAGGAAAATAATAAGTGGGGTCCATTAAAGTGCATTATTTAATCATATAGTCTTAATCCTAGCACCATAAACAAGTGTTCATGAGGTTAATCTATAACGTAGTTTGTGTGAAGTGATTATTACCCACTTGAATCTTAATGGAATATTTAAGGTCTTTGAAATCTTTAAGGTCTTTATCTAGGTCTATTTCCAAAAAAATCCTTCTCTAAGGATGTATTGCATATAAATTTGGTTTTTCATGGTAGATAAACTACCCTAGAGGCTTAATAAGATAGTCAACAAAATTCCATAGATGAAGAGGTAAGCCTAGAAATTGTATCCAAACTAGGATTTTAAGATTGGCTTGTTCAAAAACCTAAAAGTCTTGGGTCCAATGTGAGAAAATAACATGTGTGTTATGAATAAACTAAGGTCCATGGATAAAAATATATTTGTAGTGTTCAAGGTTAGTGAAATCAAGTAATAATAAACCCTTGATAAGGTTTTTTAACCCTTCCAATTTCACACCATGGCCCTACCAATGGTTATGAAACCAATGCTTTAAGAGGCTCTCTGGAGGGACTCAACCCACAAAATAAGTGACTAGGGTAAAGTTTTCAAAATAATTATAGGCTTTATCAAACTCTAGTAAATCTAAAACAATATCAAGTATAGAGGTATGAGTCATAACTAATACCTTGTCATAGACCTTGGGAACAAACTTATGAGCTTGTTTTGACACCATTGCTTCTCAAGATCCCATTAGCTATCCATGTATCAAATAATGTAGGAATGGTTTTAATTACCATTTAATAAAGGGAAAGTAGAACCACTCAATGGGTAGAATGCCAACCAAGATCAACACAATAAATGCATTACCAAAATAGAATTAATCCTGCCTATATCTATGGTAGATTGTTGGTGTGACAGATAGGGAGGAAACCCTAAAATCATATAGACATGGATCTCTTCACATCAACCTCTTCTTGGCATTTTATGAGGAATTTTTTTTAGATCTCTGATTTTAAATATTTTATACTTTTTAAACCCTTACCTTCTAGTATTATCCTTTGAAAACAACAGAAGAAACTATAGTGGCATTTTTCACTTCTATAGACATGTTGTGAGATTTGACTCTCACCCCTAGGTATATAATAGTGTATGACATTTAGTACTATTGTAAAAATATAAACATATCTATTATCAATTCAAATCTATAATTTTTCCTTAAAATAATTTCCTTTTATGCTTATCTTCTAATAGTTTACACATTGTCAAGGTTTACATCATGCCAAGTAGAGATCAAGTGATTATAATTACTTAAAGTAAATTAATAGATCCAAATTCAAGGGAGAAAATATTTAAGTCACTTAAAATATATATTTTAAAAACACAAAACTCAATGTTAAGTTCCCTCGATATGTATTTCCAAAAGTAATATTAAGTACAACTCATATTCATGGGTAGATAAAACTACAACCATACAGCTATATAACCTACAATTACCAGGGTTAATAAAAATGATATAAACCACTACAAAAAAACTATATAATACCATAAATGGGTATCCTATAGACTCAATAGACTAACATTTGTTTATATGGTTGCATTTCCCCAAATTTAAATCCACATATAAAAAATGAAGCTAAAACAACATATGATGCTCAAAACTTGCATTCAAAACCTATAAATAAATATGACAAATTTATTATTATCTTGGTTGAGATAAACAATAGCTCAATGATATTTTATTTTCAATTAATTCAATATTTTAAACCCCTTTCTTCTCTCTTCACATTTACCTCCTTGGCAATGCCCTACTATGCCTCTTTTCTTTCTTTTTTAAGGTTTTATTTATTGGATTTAAACTCACAATCCTCTCTTTCTTACTATTTTCCATGAAATAGACCAATTAACCACAAAAAAACTTCCTTCCATTCCCACTAAGCCACATAATCATTTCCTTTGTAATAGAGAATCCAAGATAAACAAACTATTGGTGAAAATTAAAAACCCGTTATCTAGTTTTGTCGACCATGCAAAGAAATGTGAGCCCTGTGTTTATGATTTTCATATTTAAAGTTGTCACCATAAAAAATATATACATTAAAACTAATATAAATTTGTTGACTTTCATGACAAACAAGTAAACCCTAATCACATTTTAATCAAATGATTACAATGGTTAACCCAAACTATTATTCTTTTATTTCATTCATAATAACCTATTTACACCCAATATTCATGGTGGTTAAGGGATGAAGAAAGGTACTCATTTAAAATATCAATAGTGTAAATAGCATCTAAAACATCCAGGGTGATCAACTAATTAACAATCACTAATTAAACATTATATATAATATTTACTAATAATGTTCATGATTTTGGGGCATATTAATATAATGTAGACTTTTGCCTTTTGACTCAACTAAACAAATTATGTAAATGAACCAAGTTACATGGCTATGAAACAACTAGGTTGAACATAGAGTTCTTAAGTCAAATCCTACATTTCCATTTCAAGGTTATAAGTATCCTTTTGACATAAGAAATGCAAATAACCAAATTGCACAAATGATTGTAACAATAACAACAAACATAATTACATGTATTTATTTCAAAATAAACTCTGACAAACATAAATAAACACTTAAATATTCACTAATCAATGCATATCAACAAACCTATAGATAGACAAACATCATAAAATAGAATCGTATAGGAAATCCAAAATGAAATCAAATTCAAACCACACAACTAAAATTGAACAATACTATGTGAGTGTGTGAATGTTATCATATTGCTTTGGTTACCCCTAGTTGTCATGATCTACTGCCCTATCCCCTATGATTTTCTCCCTTAGGATTCTACTATGAGGGATTTAACTATCATGTATCCACTTAAACTAGGAGAAGGGTAGTTATTCCACTTTCACATATATGTATAAATATATTAAGTTAGTTGAAAATATTTAACTTGTAATTAATGAATTAGATATAAATATAACATATAAATCAACATTCCAAATAATAAACATATTTTATCTATTTTATGTAATTAAAATAGTGTTGTGAGCATAGTTTAAGATATCACAATCTTAGCTAGATAAATTTTAGTAATGTTGAACTCTAAAAATAAAATGTAAAAAAAAATATCAAAACATCAATGCCATAGTATTTTTCCATTAGTGTAAACTTAGGATGTAAAACTCTTCCCCTCTTGAAAAATTAATTGTCCCAATGATGTTATTAAAAGAAACACAAAGATAAATGTTATAAGTTCAACATATATAAAATTAATGTGGAAATAGTCTATAGAATTATTCTTAATCTTCCCAAGTGGTATTATCTT